>JAPYYW010003391.1:0-15172 GCA_030522545.1 Cremastinae sp. A BG-2022a
GAATGAGCCAAAAAATTGACTTTTGGATTAGTTTTATCAATTTTTCAATATGAATTCTTGGATTGCGCCCCGTATAAGTAATATTTTTGTTATATGCAAAAAATTTTGCCATCAAATATTCTGTTTTAAAAAAGAAATGAAACTGATAATCAATTTATACAGCGTATTAAACGAAATTGTATGAAGTATACGCTTAGAATAATTGTAAAACATCAATTCAAACACGTTGAAACGGAAAAAGCGGCCGCTGCGCGGCCGCGTTACTGCTCGTATATGAAAATAAAAGAAAAAAAATTAATTTTTCCTAATGAAATTTTCACTTTCCTTATTTTAAATAAAATATACATATTTTTAAATAGATATAAAAATGAAATACATTCTAGTAATTATATTTGAATAAAAATGTCTAAAAAAATGAACAAAATCAATCATAATTATAAATTTTAATTAAATTCTCATGATATTTTTTCCAGAGTGTAAAAAATCAGATATAATAAGATTGAAAAATTCCATTTTTGATTAAAACGTCAGAAGGCGAACGAAAGAGAAGAAAAAAAACGAATGATTTGATAGTTCGCGTGTAATGAAAATCATAGCGCGCGTTTACCGCAATCGTCGTCCTATGGCGATGTTAATTTCTCGTGATAAATCTCGATTCGCCTTTTCCCGCGCTAATTATCGTAGCTCGTTGGGCGCAATAATGGCACGAGCTAGCGTCCCGTTGGCTCGCGCGCGTATAAAAAGCGAGAGAATCGCAGAAATGTGTGTTCTCCGGTGAAAAAGAACGATGAGCGGAGAGAGCGCGCGCGCGTGCATAGGGGAAAAAAAGGGGGGGAAACTGGAGCTCCGACAGCGTAACGTGATAATAACAAGTCGTGATATTACAAGCGAGCTTAACTATATATCTCTCGCGATCTACAAAGCGCGTACGTAATAGACGAGTTTTCAAGTTCAAGTACCTTTTCCCTCCCCGCAGGCTTGTTCCCTCGCTCTCGCAAACTCCCGGCGTTTATTATCACTCGTAATCGCGAAGCATCGTGAAAAGACAAGAGGGAGAAATAAACGGGCGAAAAGAAAAAGAGGGATGGACTCTTTCTCTCTCTCGTTGCATCGAGATCGAAGTTCGAGACTAATTGAGCCACGGGACGCTTCTCTCAGAAATATGAAACTTTAGTACCCGAACGATCGATCATTTCCCGAGTCCAGAGCTTTATCTCGATTTTACTCTAAAGTGTTGAAATTATGCGCAGCATTTTTTTATACATACCAAAAAAGAAACTATAACTGCTATAATTATTCGCCAATAAAATTAATCGATACAGCAATCTCAACAAGAAACTAATTATGTCGTAATTTCATGTTGAAAATTAATAAAGTAACATTTCTAGCATCCATGGGGAGAATTTTTTAGAAATAATTATTATGCTTTTTCGTACTTTGCTAAAAGTTTAGAAACATTGAGCAATTTTCATCTTTTATTATGATAATTTTGATGAAAATAAATTATTAGATAAATTAATTATTTTTTATATAATAAACAAATGATAAACAACAATGAAAAAAAATTCTATATTTTTGCGTGAAAGTTACGTCGGAACTGCAATAATATTTACAAGATTGTGTACATAGGAAACGGAGTGACGATTTGACGCGTGCGCGAGCTTGAAGTCGTCCACCTGGCGTGGGGTGCTTCGAAAATTGTTATTCGGTCTGAGAAGAAAGTGAAAGAGAAGAGCGAGAACGAAAAAAAAAGTGAGCGAGGAAAGGAGGCCAGCGAGGAGACGAGAAAAAAGAAAAGACAAACTTCATGCTTGCACTTTCATCGACGTGAGAAAAAAAAAGGGAATGACTCGGAAGAAAAAGAACCTGTTACAGCATCCATTATATGTATAGAACGAGCAAATTTGAATTTGTGAGGCTCGAGAGACCCGTCCCAGGATCCGTCGATCCTCGACTATGGAAAAACGCCATTATATGTATCGAGAAAAAAAAATGAAAAGCATTCGAAACGAGTCTTCCTTCCCATCTCGTTAGCGAACGTTTCTTTCTTTACTCTTCGTTTTGAAATTTTCTCGTTCTGGAACCCGTATGCATGACGAAGAATCTTCGAACGGAATAATTAAATGGCACGAACGAGAACGTATAATCGGACGAGAAACGAGAATAGGAATCCTCGAGAGCTTTATTATTTTTCAAAAAATAATTAGAATGCGATTAAAAGGTTTTCTCACGCTCCATCTTGGCGTCTTCGGATTCGCTCGCCCGGCGTAAAATAATTCGCTCGGAATATTCACTCGGGCGTAAACGCCGCGAATTATTGCGAGAAATCTTTTCGGCGGAAATATCTCGAAGGAACGACGAGTGCAAGAAACCGAGAGAGAGAGAAACGTGACGTAGGTGTCTGTGCGAATTTATCGTTTCCGGAGCGCAGTTATTATTTATAAGACTCGCATTTCGAATATCTCTCGTATTTTACACATTTTTATACAAATCCCGACAAAGATTATTCATTTCGACGAACAATAAGCACACCGAGAGAATTTTACGCGAAAAATATGAAAAATTGAAACATTTTGTTTTTTGCTGCGACGGGATTTAAACTGATTTTTCATTTGCAAGAACGCGACGGGTCGTTCCGTTTTGTATTATATGCACAGATGCGAAGTCCAAGGGACTCGACCTCGTTGCGCTCATTGCGCCAATTAACGAAACGAGCCAATAAGCCCCCGTCTAAGTTCGCTCAAGGAACATGGAGAAAACAAAGGGGTAGAGAATAAGAGAGTGGAGAGGAGAGAGCGAGCCGGAATTGAAGAGGTTCCGAGAAGGAATCGAGGATCTCTGCCTTGAAGACCCAAAGAAAAAGGGAGACGAAGATAGACGCTGCATTAAAAAAAAAGATAATTCGCTATCTTTTGAATTCGAGGTCAAAAAAAGAATGAGGCCCACTGTTGCCTGACGATATCGTTCTCTGCTGATTTTTTATGTTGCACGTATTTATATGAAGTATTTTTTTATAATAAAATCCATACACTTTATTATATATTATATTTAAAAAATAAAATATAAACATTAGTGATTTTCAATATCTGTAAAAAATTTATATATTATACCCATAATAGACAATATTAAAATGATATTCTCATAGAAATAGTTGAAAAAAAGTTTATAGATCAATAACATGTTCATTTAGATAATAAAGTTCATTATAATTAAGTGAAATTTCTCGGTAAAACGTTTAATTGATAATTGACAAATCGTGTGATAACTTTTTCAAATGATGTTGTAAGATCGAAACGAATGGTTAATAAAAGCGTGGAAGTATTTCAGGATAGAAGAGATGAAGAATAAAAAGAAGGAAGTGGGATAAAGTATCGCGAGC
Organism: Cremastinae sp. A BG-2022a; assembly: GCA_030522545.1. Taxonomy (NCBI): domain Eukaryota; kingdom Metazoa; phylum Arthropoda; class Insecta; order Hymenoptera; family Ichneumonidae; species Cremastinae sp. A BG-2022a. The sequence goes on from JAPYYW010003391.1 coordinate 3,380, forward strand.
CCTTCTATGCAATTATGGAAGCGAGCAGGGATTACGTTAGGAAAGATTTATCTTCGGGTGGGAACATGTACGCGAGAGCGAGAGAGAGGAGATTCGAGAGAAACGATAACGAATACTATTGTGCGGTTCGAATCACTGGTCTCGATACATTTATTCGACTTAAATACTCCGGGTAAACGTTTCGGCTTGTTAACTCCTGATGGCGATAGAACATCCGTAATGGCTCGATTTCGAGACCTTAAATCATTTTATTTCTTTTATTTCTCTCATATCTTCCATTTCATTCCTTTTTCATTGATCTATAAATCTATTCCAGCCGATCGATGGATTTCGGATTAACTATTTTGTGGCCCGAAAGATATCTGAACCGCTGACCACCCAGCAATTTATTTTTTTTTCTCTTAATTTTTCGTCTTGAGAATTTTTTTGAGCAACGAAAAAAATTCTGATCGCTTTCGTCTGGAGAAATAAAAGAATAATTTTCGAATAGAACGCGAGCTCCGGAATAAAACCAGTATAATTTGAAAATAAAGTGAATTGAGTTAAATAGAAACAAAGTATCTGAAATTCTTCGAGACCACTTTTTAAAACTCTCGACGTCTTATTTAAACTTGTGCGATTTAAAAATTGTCGGCAGTGATCCAGATAGGCTAATTGGTTCGCGAGAATACGCTTCAACGTGGTTTCATCCACTTCAGCTTCTCCTTCTCGATTATCGCGAGTATCAACTTTGAGAAAAAGAAATAACTTTCGCTCGCGTCCTCAAGATGATTCCCGGATTTCATTTCGTTCCATTTTATCCTCGTTACCGAAGAGGACGGAAAATAAAACGGCTTAATGTATTTATCACGAACTCGGTACAAAATTCTTTTTTCCGATTAACCCCGTGGCGTTTAAATTTAAATTTTATCGTGATAAAATGGTATCCTTGATTCCACCATATTATTCGTGCACCGGCTCGAATCGCTTATTCTTTTTTCCACGTAATTCATTGACCGAGAACTCGATTCGCGTGATAATTGAATTTATGCGTCCCGCTTCGTTACAAAGAATTTTTTTATTTAAAAAAAATAGGCTGTCGTAACTAACAATAATTAGCGACTATAACATATCTAATTTTAGTGTGTGAGATAACAAAATAAATCGACTAATTAAAAAAATAATTATAAATATAATAATTAATTTAAAAAATATCACGGAGAACGTGACTTTCGACCTCGAATTCCCGGAAATAATGAAAATTAAACCGCCATTGTTTCTCGAAACAAAAAAGAGAGAAGAAATAATGGTGGGAGGGAAAACAAATATCGCGTCGAAGCGATTGTTCTAGCGATCATTCGGCGTCCGCAAAATCCGCGAGGATAAAATACGCGTGCCGGATAAATCGAAGAAAATTAGAAATAGATGAAGATCTATTCGCGAATAACCGTGGCAAGACTAATGGGTCTTGATTTCGCGAAAGATGAAAATAGAACGACGGTGCCCGAGTGTGGGCTCACTCGTAAATTCGCGGTAACGCAAGTCAATTCAAAATGGGAGGAGCGAAACGCGAGCGGGCAAAAAGCGGCGAAAGAAGAAACTTTTGCGTTTCTCAAAGGCGCAAAAAGCCTCCATCGAAACTTTGCACGAATAACCGATAGCCAAAACATTCCAAAAATATTCGACCGCGGGAGACTCAAAAATTATTATTTTTTTTTTTCATTTTTTTTTACTAATTCGTTTTTTTTTCGCCTTGAATAAATAAACGGAATTCGCAAAAAAAAATAGCCCGTAAAGTCTGACGCAGAGAATGCAATCGTAAAAAAAAACATAATGGGAATTTTTTTTTCTTTCTTCGTGATAGTATAAGTTGAATCGTTCCATTGTGCATCGAGATTCGATTCAATGTGGAGCACCGGTCGCCCTTGCGCCCGCTCGATGTGGGCCCATTCTCGATTATTAAACGAGGATTTATATATATTTATTCTCACGCAGATTGGCCAGACACCGTTCCACTCTCCGGAGTGTGAACAGGAAAAGTCTTTCGAACACATTTCGTATATATATTTGGATTTTCATTAATCTTCTGATTGCTCGTGTATACGAGTCCTTTCGTTTAATTACTCAACAATAATTATCGAACCATCGTTTATCTCGTCGGGAGGAAAAAAATGTTTTATGAGTCAACGCATATCGCCGAGAAGGCGTGAATGCGATTGCAGTCTCTCTTGTCAGCGTCCTCCGTAAATTCCCATTCGCACGAGACCCACGCTTCTCGTGCTGTTTTTTTTTCCACGCTGACAGGAAAATATTGAACGGAAGGAAAAATAAATAAATATATAAATAAGAATTGTTGAGAGTTTCGGTTTCAACGGATGTACATATTTTTTCATTTAATATTTTCGAAAGTTTCGAATTATGCAATCAAACGACGTTTTTGGTCGTATCGATCGAGAAACTCACGTGCAGGACGAACTTCCGGTGTCAAAATGAAAAAATATAGGGAGAGTGAGTGAGAAAAGAGCTTAAGAGAAATCACGACTTCCGTCCTGCGCGCCGGCATTGCCTTGGCTAGCAGCTCTTGAATTTAATGAAGATTCTCCTTGCAGCCTTCCTCGTTTCGAGTCTCCGAGGGACGCTGTCGCTCTTTTGGAGACTCCAAGAGGTGCGTGATGGTTTTTATAAAAAGAAATGAGATATCGTGTCAACGATACCGCGATAAAACTTTTTTCTCTTTTTCTATATCTGCCCTGAGAAAAAAAACACTATACTTGTACTGAGAACATTTTGTTGAAATTACAAAATATTTCATTAATCGTAATTTAGCTACTTCAATTAAAATTGAAATAAAATGTCAAAATTTTATTTGACATAATGAATGGTTGAAATAACTAAATTTTCGGTTAACCAATATACGACTATTTCGACAATTTTTTTTCTCAATTAAAAAAAAGTAATATTGTGGTATTTATTTTAATAATATATAGTTACGTAGTTTTTAAATATTTGAATATTTTGTAACACACAAATTTAATACATTTAATTTCATATCACTATAGCCGTCCAAGGTTAATCGATTCTGACAGCCAGCAGGTTTTTATACATTTGGATCGAAGAGTTTGAAATAATTAATAAGATAAAGTGTCAGTGTGATGAATCGTGCTATAAAAAAGCAATGACAGGCGCCATTATCGTCAGAAAATGTGTCATTGGGATTCATAATTTCGTTTTTTTTTTCAATTTATACCATTTGAAATCTCATTCGATTCCTTTGACCGTTTCCAGAAGCCGAGTCTCTCTCGATCTCGGTCTTGATGAAGTCAAGACGATCGCGCAACACATAATTCTTGTTTCTCCTCGGTTCCCTCACCCGTCCGCGTCTCATCTACGAGCTCGCATCTTTGACGGAGTTTATAAGAGTAATTTGATAATATTATGCCCGTTTTTACCACCGTGGAACGATCTAATGCCTCTCGGGTTTAGAAACCGTGAAATTCCAAGAAAATATCGGGTCCACGTGTTGAAAAACCCGGAGAAAGAGATAGACGCGGTCACGGACTTCAGAGCATCGTTTCTCGAGATCCCGGAGTACTTCGTCTCCTTCCTACCAACGTTTACGAGGAAATCGTAATGTTGCGCAGATGCGTTATCAACTTGTTGCATTTTTTACATTAAATAAATATAAGTGCATATGCACATATATAACATTAATTTACACAACAGACATCGTATCATTATTTATTATAGAGATAATAAATCTCAAATCTCTAATAATTGTCAAATAAATTTCAAGATATTTTGTGAATTCTAGAAGAAGGGTCACACTGGATCTCGTGGACCCATGAAAATTTCAATTTGCGGTATCTTTTTGTTTCTCTTGACATCTATTATTTAAAAAGTTATCACACCTTGAAGATTTTTGAAAAAATGGAAAGGGTACCTTCAAAAATTCGCAAAAATTTTTGAATTTTTTTTTCTCTGTTTTAAGAGCCTATTCGATCGGAAATTTTCTACAGATAACGAAAATGCTATACTTATTTGGGGCGCAACCAAAGAATTCATGTTGAAAAATTGAAAAAAGTGATCCAAAAATTAGTTTTTTGGTTCGTTTAACACGAATAATTAACATTTTCGTTATCTATGACGAATTTCTGATCAAATAACCAGCAAAAAAATTGTCAAATTTATGAGAAAAAGAAATATCAAGCATCATTTTAATTAAATGATGAAAAAAAAATCACTTTTATTGTCAGGGGCAATATCTTTCGAATGTTCCTCTTCTTAAATAAAGTTCAAGTGGCAATCGCGAGTTGCAGAGGGAGTACGTAAATTTGTAAGGTAGAGTCGGCGGTGGGTCAGTTTGGAGACTCGGTGCATCGTTGTCGTGACGAAGCACTCACCGAGTCAGCGACGTCTGTGCCCGCGTCTGCTCAGGAAACGGTCCATTACGCCGATCAGACGGCGACGGCGACGACGACGACGACGACGACGCGGCAAACACGCTCTTTCTCCCTTCGCCTCTTTCTCCCGTGCAAGCGCAAGGAGCGAGTGACAGTGGAAACACGAGCAAAATTATGTGTCAACAGTCCAAACGATTCTTATCTCGCGAATCCACCATTTTATTTTTTCTAACGAGAATTCGCAATGAAAAGAAATTCTGTATAAAAAAATTAACGATTTTTCGAACACTGCCAGGGAATCCGAGAGATTTAATTGCGTTTTTATTATTCTCGTTGTTACTTTACGTGATTTATTAATCCGGGTATGGAGCATGGACCGCGATCGCTGAGCATCGAAATAACGAGAACCGAGAACCTAATTTGATCCAGACACTCTCCGATTTTACATCTTGTTCTGATTTTTTTTCACGACCACTTTTTTTCTCCAGTGTCGCATGCGGAATACTCGGCTCTCTTTCTCTTCCAACAGATGTTTCGGGCTTCTCGGAATAACTTTTCGGTATTCGTTAACCGATCGATTTTATCATCGATGACGTCCTGACTAATACTTTATTTAAAATTGCCGCAAAAAATTTTGTAAGAAGTCTTTATTTAAAAACAAAAAACATTTTTAAAAAGAGTTTTGATGAATAAAGTTTTAAAAAAATGAAGAATCGAGCAAAAATTCAATTCGTAATTCTTTCGACGGTTCGAAAAAGAATTGATTTTTAAAAATTATCTGGAGAATTTTTTGTACGATTTCTTTTTAACAAAAATGGTCAGAGATAGAATTTTTATGAATATAGAGGTCGTTGAAAGTATTGAAGAATTGGGTGAAAATTCGAATTAAGCTTTCTTCGACAGTTCGAAAAAAAATTCTCTTTACCGCGGGTAATCGAAGAATTCCAAGCTCTCGAGGTTTTGTCGCCATGGGAGAGAACGTTGTCGCCGTCGTACGTGTACGTTTTTAAGCCGAGTTGTTTAACTCGGCGCGAAGTATCCGAGTCGTGGCGATGCGAGTGTGACGAGCATAACCAAATACTTTTTATAATCGTGCGTTTTTTTATCCCCCCCTTGGACATTGCATCGTTATCCACGAACCCGAGGAAAAATAAACAGAGAGAAATTAAATTCTGCTCAATTTTGTGCAGTAAAAGCAATTTTTTTCATTAAAAACGTTATTCCAACTCTCGTGAAAATTATTTTTTTTTGTGTTCGCTGCTTCGACCTCGCCCGTAAAATTAGCTAAGAGAGAAACACAATGCCAACGATGCGAACGAGATCGGAATTTTTATTGTCGACGCTTACATATTATTCTCGATGGAATATTTCGAATCGGCGATCCATCTTTCGTTTGCGCACGCAGTGATTTATAATCGAACTGCTACAAGCCGCACGCGCGATTGAAAATTATCCCTCGCAGAAAATCTACCTCGTAAAATGATGAGAGAAATGATAATTTGCACGAATTTTATTCAAGATTTTTTTCTTTCACTCCCAAAAACTCATGGGAAAATTCTTTTTCTAGATTTCAAGCGTTTCGGGACAGAGATAATTTCGTTATCGCGTCCGTGCTTTCTTCTTCTTTTTCTTGGTTTTATCTCCAAGCACAAACACTCGAGATTCACAGGTAAAGTTCTGTATATTCGGAGACCGGCTTCCCCTCGTACTTTTTCCTCTTTTCCCTCGCGTGATAATTTTATTTCGTTCGGAGGAACCGAGAGATACCCAGGGAGTATTTTTTATCAGTCCTTGCGACAAAACTCTCGAAAATTTAGATTCGAAATTTAATATTTACCGAAATTTGCTTAAGATAAAATAGAATATAGAAAAGATAAAGATTTCTTCGATGAATATATGATTGAAGCAAAATTTTGTTATATATATATAGTTCAATGATAAAGATATTTTTGACTATTTTTGTGCAATATCTTTCTTCCCTCCCGTGTCCCGATAACGAAAAATCCACCGCGGATCTTCCGAAGATGTGGAAATATTTGTACAGGCGGGCGAGACGGAGTCTCGTCGATCGAAGACAGATTTTCGCGCCTCGCTTTTCTCCCTCTCTGTATTTTTTCTCCCGGCTGAAATCCCGCGGCGGAAGGGAGAAAAAAACCAAAAAAAAGATATAGAGAGCTCCGGAGGATAGAATTAAAAAAAAGAAGGAAAGAGGGGGGAAAAAACGAAGAAAAAGAAAGGAGAAACTTTCTTTCCCGTTCTTTATTTTTCTTTTTCTTCTCCGCGGGACAGACACACGGGGAAAAATCGGCCATCTGGCTTTGGCGCGAGCCACCATCATCAGCAATCTCAAGATCGCGCCGGGACGAAGAGAGAAACGGGACGAGCCAGGGAGAGAGAGAGAGAGAAAGCAAAACTTGATGCAGCGTTCGGTGCAACGAGCGCACGTGTTCCCGTATTCTCCGTGCATATACACTCTCAATATAATACACACGCATTCCGTATACCTCAAATCTCGACCGCATTTTTTCCTTCGACTTTTTTTTCGAAAACCCTTTTCCGCCCTCGCCGAAGGAAGTCGTTTGTTACGAGAACCATCAACTCCTCCATTATCCGCAATTAAAAAAATAACGTGCTACATACATGTATATTTTTTTTTTCATCCCTATACATAATGCTATGCACAGATATTTTTTTAATACGCATATTTCAATGGAATTTATCGTTTTGTTTATTTTCTTACTGTATATTTATTCTAAATTTTTTTTATTGTACGTTATTATCTATATATCTTTTCGATAGCAAATTTATATCAAGAAAATAACGTGATCATTTATACTTTTATAATCAAAAATAAAATTAATATTCGAGAGTACTTTTGATCGACACATCGAAAATATGTATATGGAATGTAATTGAACATTTTTATGAAACAAAAGATTGTTTTTTAAATATTCGCTTTAAAATTGAAGTAATAATATATTAATACATTTTTTGGAATACATTTTGTAATACCTTTTGTAAAAACATTTATTTTGCATGTCTGTATATGTTATTCTGGAGTGTATTATGTAAATTTTCCGTAAGTTTTTTTTTCCGTAGACGCGCACTTCTTTTAATTTTCTTCTCATTTTCATTCTCGCGCGCAGTTTTTCCTGAACGTCGCGTCGCACCGAACCGTTTCTCCGACTCATTTGTATCCTCCCGAAACAAAATACATCTGTTGCGAGCATGTTTCTCTCACTTCCCGGCAACCCGTTCGTAAACAATTTTCTTTCGTTTCACGATTAACGGGACGTTGCAATAAATAAATTCGTCACTGCGCGGCGAGAGTGATTTACCGCCGATTCGCTTTATTTATCGTTTAAATTTACTCGACGACATTTATTATCGTTTTCGTGATTGTTCGGTGGATAAAGAGCAGAAAGAGAGAGAGAGAGAGAGAGAGAGAGAGAGAGAGAGAGTGCACGCGCGAAGTCACAGGCTTTATTTCAGAAACACACCCACAGCGCGCGAGGAAATACATTGTAATGCGATTCTCTATCTCACTCTAATCGTGACTTACGATGCCTTTGTTCGTTGCACTCGGGCGCAGCTCGGAAGACGTATACGTTGGATCGCGGACTCACGGGGGCGAGATATTAGCGATATATCTCTCTTCGCCAACATTTCTCTTCCTCCTCCCCCTCCGACCACCTCCCTCTTCCCCATCGCATATTAATATTCAAAGCAACGAAGAAAAGCGGACGCGCCCGAGAAAAAACGCCGAGGAGCGTAAAATCGTGGAAAAAATAAAAGGAGCGACGAGCGAACGGGGAAGACGGAAGATGATGTATCCGAGAGAAAGAGAAATAGGAAAAATTTTCATGTAAAAAAAGAAAAATGAATAAAAGATGTAAAAAATATATGAGCATGCGAAGAGAGAGAGAGAGAGATGGAGAAAAATGAATAAAAGAGTTCGGAGACCAGTTCTGTGGTCAAGAAACTCTTCGGGCTCTGTCTCCTATCTCTCGATCCTCGCCTCCCTGCTTTCCCCCCTTTTTTCCTCGCCCCGTATTATGTCGGACAAGATCTCCCGAGAGCTAACGCGCGCGTGGCATCATCTCGGATCGCCCACCAAGCGGCGAGCCCAGCGCCACTCGAATCCGCGAACTGCACTGAAAAAATTTATCGCGATTTTTACTGTATTCCCTTTGATACATTGTATAACTTTAACCGACCGAACTAAAACTTTGCAGGCTGTAAATTAGTTGAGGATTTTTATTTAACTCCAACTTGGTGCATAGACTGGATTTTTACGAGATTAGAAAATACGCTCACTCGTTGCTCAACATTTTTTAAATATCTTTTTTGGAATGATATTCGAATATTTTATATTATTTTTATATTTTGTGATATTTGTATAGTGGGTGTAGTTAGTATTTTTGTCAAACAACATATTCGAATTTATTTTTCTGTTATAAATTCTTGAGAACCATATTTCAATGGTCGCCGAGCTCGAGAATATAGCGAAAACTTGTTTCAATATCAGCGTACATTTGAAAATACTATACAGCGTTTTATACCCAAGTGTGCGAAGAGATTCTTGTATCTTATTAGCGTGTCCGATCCTCGAGTTTTGAAAAGTAATTTCGCTCGATTTTTTCAAGCTGGAAACGATATCGAGTGAATTCGAATCGTCGATACCTGATAGCCTCGAATTTGTTATTTTATTTGGCTAACCGGAAATGTGGTCCGGCTTGCTTTTACCCTTGGACCACCCACACTTCGCTTATTTCTGCGCCGGAGAAAAGGACGAGTGGACGCTGAATGCATGCTGGAAGAAAAGTTGAATGTTGTTTTTTTTGGAGAAAGAAATCTATGGGATTGAAAACGGATATGGACTCTCTTTCTCGGCTGTAAGCCGATTACTACGAAGGCGGGGTTGACACCCTTCCGGCAACCCCGGGAGACTCTCTTCTCTCTCTTTCTCTCGTTCCTGACCTGCCTACTTCTTCTCTTCCCAATCTGACACCAATTTTTTCGATTCATTCTAATCGCGTCTCGGGGATCCTCTATTTCGAGGAACGATCGTGAGCCTTCGATACGCGTCATGGCGAACACGTGACAGGAAGTTGACAATCGAAAAAAATTTGAAAACAAACTCCGAGTAAGAAACGCTTTTCTCATAAAAGTCTTTGAATATTTTTTCCATAATCTATACGGAAAACTTTCGATAAAGCAGGATCTTTATCTCGACTGACATATTTTTCATCATCTTTCACTTTTAAATAGATTTTCATCAAAATATTCATAAACTACGCACTGGGGAAAAATACTGGCTCATAAGTCAATTTTTTTCAAAGTCGATTTTATCTTAATTATACAAAACTATATTTAAAATAATTATATAAAAAGTGAAATAATGTAAAAGTGTAATAAAATTGAGTAAAATTCAGGCAAAGCCATCGGTTAACTTGATTTTAAACATTTTCTTTTTCGAAATTATTTCGTAATCGTTTGTTTCTAGAAGTGTTTGTTTACTCTTGATTTCCCCAAATTTTCAATTCAACAAGCCTTGTGAGCAACAAAGAAATTTTTCGTAACTTTTCATTCTCGCCCAGTCGGATTTTCGTCAAAAAATTCGTTGTTCGACGACACGCGTGACCAGACTTTGTTCTCACCCGTTCAATGATACTTCTCGCACGCTCTGCTTCAATCTCGTTGAATTTCTCAAAGTTCGACCCATCAAATATTTTAGTCACGTGACTCACGGACAGTGGAATTACTGTTTCTCAAACTTCGAGCCTCCGGGACGGTCTTCGAAGTTCCCATGAAGTATATTTACACTTTTGTTTCGAGATTTATGCGCGTCGTTTCTAACTCACTCCACTCGCGAGGGGTTGACTCAGCGATCGTCACATTTTTGCCATTTAAAAAGTGAAAATTGCCATTAAATTCGGTGTTCCTTCATTCCTTTGATTTCGTAATATCTTATTGGTGGAAAAAAAAATATATTTTCGACTTGATTTTTTTATTTAATATAACGGCTCGAGCGAGATACGATCTAAATGACATTTTCAACGTTTTTCTCCTTTTTCTCGCATGAATTACAAGCTTGATCGGCCAGGAGATAAATATCACGGGGGCGCTATTTATTATACCTGTAATGGGGAATAAAGTGTCGGTAAAGGGGTTTATCTCGATCGGAATAATTTGATCAAAATTGATGATTATCTGTTCTCATTAACTGATGGGACCTCTTTTTTTTATTTCTCTCGATCGTTCCGCTTCTCTCTCGCTATACGAGGAATCTTTCTCGGATTCTCGAGGAGTCACGTGTGTGGAAATTTTGTGCCCACATGAGCTGGTAAAGGGTGCCGACGTCCACGATTCACCATGCTGACACCAAAAGGATTCTGGCGTACATGGATTTCGTTAAAACTTTTTATACGGCCACGGAGAAAAATACAGAAAGAGGAAGAAAAAAATGAAAAAGAAAGAGAAACAGAAGAGAAAGAGAGGAAGAAGAAAAAAGGGATGTTATAAATATCGAGGAGCCATGTGCATTTAGAGAAAAATAACGCTAACCAATATCATCGTCCAATAAACAATTTTTCGAGAAAAAATAATGATAATAATTCTCTTGTAATCGGAAATTCTATTTATCAAAAATAATAATTACTTTTACGTACACGTATTTAAAAAAATACAACAATTCTTGCATACTTTTTAAAAAATCATATTGCGATGTAAATAATAATATTTCGAAAATAAAAAATAAAAAATTCTCCGAGTCTGAAAAAATGTTTTATGTATAAAGTAAAAAAAGAGAGAACTTTTAAGACTTTAATTCGACACGCAAGCTTGATTTCTTACCCGGGTGAGCGTTTTTTAGATGTTTTTCTTTTTTTTTTGTTTTCAAGGGGATTTATTTCCGTGCGATTTTGTATGCAAGCGGGGATTGTTGAATGTTAATTGAGTATGTATACTCCAGGGTGGAATATCGTGCGTCCGTACGGCGTACGGTAAAAAGCGAGTTGTGGAAATGGTACGAGGCGTAATTGCGTATCGAACCGGAAACGCGGCGCGGGCGCGGACCGTACGACGCGATTCGCTCTTCCTATCCGTACCAGGCCGAGCGCGTTTTATGCACGCGCTCGCACGTATCTGTACATTTTCTTATGAGCACACTGCCGGCCATTTATTCGCCTTTATATGGACTTAGATCCCGTCCGTGTGTATACTTTATTCAACAAACATCCCTGCGCCCGTTCTCCACGTACGTCCGCTCCGAGATTACATAATGCATTCCGTATCCTGCACTCGGGAGAATTCTAATGGATCTGGATGCATCATGATTCTTCCTCACTAAACGGAACTCTTGTCTTTAAACAATTATTTTTAAGCGATTATACTGTCCAACTATCGTTTCTAA
>JAPYYW010003392.1:0-15170 GCA_030522545.1 Cremastinae sp. A BG-2022a
TACTATATATTACTATACACTACTATACTATACTATGACTATACTATGTGTGTCTCATACTGTCGTAAACTTTTTCAACGGACTGTCCCAAGACAACTCTCTTAAGGTAGTACAACTGCAAAACCGTGTTGAGACAGATTTTCTTAAAAATTTGTACAGGTCTTTTTTGATGTCATATATGAAAACGTGTCAAATTTGACAAACACCATCCAGAAGTCTAAATATTATACATTGAAAGTCGTTGCTTTTTCGAATCTCCCATAAGAGCCCATGTTCAAAGTAGCAATTTTTAAAAATTAATATCTAAATAACTACATGGTTGAGCCTTTTTTAATTTTGTAAACACGTTAACACAATGCTAACGAAGATATGTGCAATTTTTCAATCAATTCTGTCTCAAGAAATTTCAACTGGTGATTTTACATCAATAAGTTATATAACAATACATAAGAACAAACTTTTAAAAAGAATAAATAAAAGATAGGTTATCGAGGTTTTAAAAGAGAATTTTTGTTTTGAAATTACGATTTTTAGCATAGGTGTTTATGGCAGAAACGTCTTATCTCCACTTCAATTCAAAATTTTGCATCTTTATTATCTTGAGATAATGAATAAAAACTATAGTATGGATAGATTTTAACGTGAGGAACTTATTTATCGCATTAAAATGTAGGGTCATCGAACATTTGAAAGAATTATTTCGATTTGAAACTCGGATTCCGTGTATAACCTCAAAAAGTAATTTTATAATAATTTGAAAATAAACATAAAATCATGTTTTATTTTAGATAATTGGGTGTAATATCTATAATCAACTTATCAATATCAATATCAACTTATAATCATTTTTATGTTATTTAGCAATCGTACTAACAATTTTTTAAGAAAATTTGTTTGGGGCCCTCGTTTAGCCCCTGCGAAATCCACCCCTACGTGCAAGGAATACCTTAACTCGTCGGGACCAGAAACCACGTTATAGTAAATTCCCCTATTTTAAGGTAGTTCTATAGTTTTATCGACTATTTAGAAATTTGTTGAAAATTGGTACAGTCCTTCTTTGATACGTTACACATATGCGTATCAAATTTTAAGAGGTTTCACCACGTAGAAATTGAGATATTTATTGTTGAAAATCCCAATTTTCAGTGCTCTCCCATAAGAGCCTGTGTTAAATATTGCCATTTTCAATCTTAAATATCTTGAAAAGTAGATAGTGAACCTTCTTAAAATTTAGCATACCTCTTTATTGTACTTGAAAGAAGTTTTTTTTTTCAATCGTAAGATTATGATTTTTTTTATTTTCATACCTACGTAGCAAGCACAGGTGGCCTTGAATGACCTTGAATTTTAGTATGTTGTTCTTGAAACAATTTACAACAACTTTTCTTATTTGACTTAAGCTCTAAAAAACCATAGTATGGAGATAAATTGAAATAATAACTTTTGATTTGACTGTACCTATAGAACTACCTTAACCCCACTATATACCAACAGAAAACGAAACGCGCACCTAACATTTATTTCCGTGTCTAAAACAAAAGGCACAGAAACAAAAATTTAGTTAAATTAAATAAATATCATATGTTAAATTAACTAAATATTTATTTCGCCCTCCGTAACCGCCCGTTTAGTTGATTCAACCAAACTTTTTTCTCAGTGTATGATTTGCTGCTGAGTGTCAAAGTGGGGAGCGGAAAAATTCACTCCAACGAGATCGCGCAGTTTACTATAACGAGAAATTTACTATAACCATCAGAAATTTACTATATCGAGAAATTTACTATAACGAAAAATTTACTATAATGGAGTTTACTATAACGAGACTCGACTGTATCTCTGTTGAAACAGCCAGCGAGATCGCTCCCGATCATACACTACGCCCAAAAAGTTTGACACCAGGGCTAATGAGGATTTACGGAAAATTTGTCATATGGTAATTTTCAGGTCGGCCCAGATCGTGTTCGATTAGGTCGTACTGGTTTTTATGGACGCTTTTTTCGAACGTTTTTTTAAGGAAATGGTCGTTAGCATGCACTGAGAGAAATCATGATAATAGATTTTGCTTTAAGGGGATACGTGGATTTCAGAGGCAAAAAAAGCACATTTTCACTCATTTTTTTTAACGAGCAAGAACGTGGTCACTTTTTACTTTTTGACATTTTTGAATTAACATTTTGACATTCTTCGGAGCTTGTACTTAATAGTAATTTACATAATGCGCTCTATTTCGATGAATCGATTAGAGGCTTCGTGTCTTTCATTACATAGGATAATAATAAATAATTTATTTTATTTAAATAATTAGGCATATTAAAAAGTTATATTTAAATAGTATTTTTTGAAATTTCTTTATAAAAATATTGAAAATTCGACCATTGAGATGTTACTTAAAAAAAAACTATCCTTCCGGTGGATGCGATAACTCCTGATAATATTATCGGAATTAAAAAAAACACATTTTTTTTGTATATGATAACTCCTTACGGGATTATCACAAGGATTAAGGAGTTTTATAGAAGACAAAAGGCACATTATTTCACAAATATTATTTTTATTTTTTTGATAATAAATAATTTATTTTATTCGGACATTTGCGCATACTAAAAAATAACATTTAAACAGTATTTTCTGAAATTTCTGTATAAAAATATTGCCAATTTCATCTTAAGTTTATTAAGAAAAGTTGTTGCAAACTATTTCAAGAACAACGTACCCAAAATTCAAGGTTATCCAAGGATACTTGTTACCATATGTATGAAAATTAAAAAAATCATAATGTTAGGAGTTTTTTTAAAAACTTGAGGAAACTTCTTTGAAGTCTAATATAAAGAACTGTGAAAAATTTCAACAAGTTCCACTAGCCAGAAGTCAAGATATCAAGAGTTGAAGATCGCAATATTTAACACGTACTCTTATGGGAGACTGCAGAAACTAATGATTTTTGACAATAAATATCTCGAGTTCAACGTAGTAAAACCTCTCAAAATTTAATATACAATTGCACATTGTATCAAAGAAGATTTCTGCAAATTTTAAACAAAATCCTAAGAAAACAATTTTTTGGTAAAACTACTTTATGCAGAGGTTACGTGAATTTCAGAGGCGAAAAAGGTACAATTATACACTCATTTTAAAAATAATAAATACTTAATTTTATTTAGACTTCTGCGCCTATTAAGAAGTAACATTTAAGCACAATTTTCTAAAATTTCTCTATAAAAATATTGAAAATTCAGCTATTGACATATAAAGTTCATTGTTCCATAAATTAAAATCAAAACAATAATTTAAAATTTATCAAGTTATATATATGAAATTGTAAAAATCCGTATATCACTATACGAAAAATGAATTTAATGTTATCTTACAATAATACAAATCCACAATTGAAAGTATAATTTTGGGAATAAAAACGAATAAAACAAGGACGAGCTTAATGGGTCAGAAATAAATAAAACGAAACTCACGCGGACCGCACTTAAAAACTTTTTGACTCCGATGTAGAGTTTGCTGTTGGCGGCCGGTGTGTATATTTGGTCCTGCCGATATATGCGCGTACCGGGTGCGGGACAGTCGTGGTGGAAGCGCGGTCTGGCCATCGGGGAGTACATGGGAAAGCGATAAAAGGGGTGAAGCACCGACGAGGGGGTGAGAAGTTAAAGAGAGAGAGAGAGGGAGAGAGAGGGAGGGAGAGAGAGAGAGAGAGAGGGAGAGAGAAAGAGAGAGAGAGAGAGAGATGGGAACGGAAAGCACGTTGTAAAGCGATAGGCAGGAAGCAAACGTTTTCGCCTCTCTCTCTCTCTTTCATTCTCTCTCCTTTATACAGATCGTCGGATCCGTTGGGCGTAATTTCAATTCCTGATAAGCCGAGGCCTCATCTCCGGCAACGGCGAATCCATCTCGGCCGTTTGATCGGCACATTTCGAATTCGGCGTTGATTGAAGTCCGCCCGCCGCCGCGCCGCTTTACCAATAATTATTCAAATGCTCGCTCGCATAATGCTACTGATTATCACGCCGTCGAAACCGTGTCGATCGATCGAATTAACGACGATCCAGTGCCCCCTTCGAACGCCGGAAGGGCTTTACCTTGTCCCAGTCTCATATAGAGACACGAGTGTTTCATCCCCCCTCCCTCTTCTATCCCCCTCTTAACCCCCCTTTCCTCCCCCGCCCATCAGCCGAACTATAGATGTACGCGACGATGAACTGATTAATTCGTGGCACTTATTCATCATGCATTATTCGACACGATTATACACCTCGTTTCAACCCATTGTTCCCCTCAAACAGTTCTAAACACACTTTTTAGAACGTCTCGTCCAAAAAACTCGATCTCATTTTGTAGTATAGGGTATTTTATGAAATAACAATATGCTCATCATTTTTTGATCCTTCTTTTATTTAGTATAATAAAAATAGTACCTTGCTGATGGTATATTTTTAAAAAAGTATATAATATTATGATAGATTGTAATATTAAAAATTTTTGAAGATACCAGTCGCGTGACAGTCTATTCAAAAGTTTGGCTATACGTGTTAGCTAAATGTTGAATCATTATTTGAATTTTTTTGAGACAGAATTTTTTTTAATTTCTACTAATCTTCTTTGACGTCATATAAACATGTGTGCTAAATTTAAAGAGGCTTCACCATTTAGTTATCGAGATATTTATTTTTTTGTTTTTTGATTGTTACTTTTAACATTGGCTCTTATGAGAGATTGAACATTGTGACGACTTTCAACAATTAATATCTCGATTACTAGATGATGAAACTTCATAAAATTTGGCATACATTTTGACATGACCTCAGAGAAGATTTATGCAAATTTTTAAGAAATTCGGGAAAGATGTACGGGACAGACAATTCTTGGAAAAGGTACATTTTTGACGTTAAATTTGTGAAATTCAGACTCTGGCTATTGTTAGAAAGTTGCTAATTTATAGAATCTTGTTTGGATTATCTTGAGCAAGTTTTAACAATAATTAATACATTTTTTATTGTTTAAACAATTTAATAATACAAATATTAGCAAATCTTTTTGAAACTACCGTGTATATAAAATAAAAACTATTACCCATGTGTATACAAAATTCACAAGAATATCATATTTTTTAATTTGTATTTAGAGCAAATTTACGAATTCTTCATGAGAAGCAATATTAAATCTCAGCAACTTTGGAGTATGATAACTCTTAAACCATTGAGAAAAAGGATTAGAATTTTGGTACGAAATTTTTTTTTCATATGTATAAGAATAAAATATCAAAAATTTATCAAATTCTCATTTTTTTAAAATATCGCTCATACATTCTTAAAAAACAAAATGAAAAAAAAATTGAAATTCAATGAAATTTATGGCCATTGAGAAAAGTTGTAGCAAATTGACTTATGAACAATACATCCAAGATCAGATATACTTGCTATATGATTTACAAAATTTTGACAAAATTTTATATCATTTATAAAGTTTCTTTGATGATATATAAAAATTTATGCAAAATTTTATGAAGTTTTACCGTTTAGAACTCAAAATATATTTCAATATTGTAACATTTAACACACATTCTCATGGAAGAGCACGAAAAATAATGATTTTTAACAATAAATACCTTGACATCTAGATGATAAAACCTTTTCAAATTCGATCCACATATATTCAGATCACATCCAGGAAGATTGATGCAAATAAAAAAAAATTTGTCGAAATTCATTTTTCACTACCTAATTTGAAAGAGATAAAAAGCTATCGTACATATTTTGACAAAGAAGTAAAACTCATTTCCATTAGTCAATTACAACATATTCAAAATATTTTTCCAACATATATAATACATAATGCAATTTTACCAAAATAGTAATAATAAAATTGTACTATTTTATAAAAATTTTGTGACAGACGCGATGGGTGAAGAAGAATTTGATGGATTAAAAATGGAACTTTGACGTCTGTTTCGAATCCACAAGTTGTTCCTAGTAGAAGGAAAAAGGGGAGGATCGATCCCTTGAGATCTGTATTCCGGCAATTTTTTTTCCCTCAAAGTTCGTGCGGAGAAAAGTGAGGGCAAGCTGGAAAGAGAAATGGCAATTAATTAAAACGCTCCACGCTAACTTGATAACGCTGTCCCAGGAGCGAAGGGTCGTGGGGTGGGGTGGGGTGGGATGAGCGAGTAGAGAGAGTCAGGGAGGGAACAAAAGTGTTTAAACGAGCTTCAGGAGCTGGCGGTACACGCGAGCTCGGCGAGTACTTATACAAATGATAGAGCGAGAATAACTTATAACGAACAGTCGGCGATGTTGGTAAGTGAGACGAACTCTCGGGAGGAGAGCGAGCAAAACGTTTTTCCAACCGCCGAGCACATCGTCTCGGGCTCGTCTCACCCGACGCGATCTTTTTTTCTTTCTTTCTTTCTTTTTTTTTTGCTTTTGTTAAACTCGTATCTTTCAAACGCCAAGCTCTGCATCTCATTAAACTCGGTCGAAACACGTGAACATTTCGCATAAACCTCCCGCCAAGTTGTCACAACGCGTTCGACTCGTATTTTATTCGCTCGAAGACGTTTTAGCATATAGGATCGAGAAACATTTTTTTTTAACAGAAAAGTATTGTTCTAGTATTCTAGTATTGTTCTAATATTTTTTTTTTGTGTAAAGAAGTTTTTTTTCTTTGATTTTTGTGTTGTAGAAAAATAAGAATAGCGGTTTAGATTATTTTTTAATCATTTTTTTAAGGTGGTTCTATTGGGATCTGTCAAATGGCGATATATGACATCTGGTGGCAGAAAAACTAATGATACTTAGAGCAAATTCTCTAATAGTAATTATACGTATTATGCGATATCTATACAATAGAGATTTATTCAATTATTAGTAAAAATAGAATCAGTGATGTTTACTCGATGAAAAAAGAAAAGAAACATGCATTACAGTGTGAAAGATTGATAGAATACGTCAAACAAGGATTTGGAGGTTGAATCTGACAGGACCGTCAACGTAACTTCGCTGATTCTACTAATTTTACCACATTTTCATACATGTCCAGCCTTCAAAATGCCTTTTCTTTCAACAGAATTGCATTATGTGATATTGGTACCAGCTCAATTGCAAATTGCACTTGAATTTGTCATATATTACTACATATGACGATGTATCATGATCCTCTTATGGTCGCCATTTTTTTCAAGCTCCGCCCATTTGACAGATCCCAATAGCAAGAAATCGGTTTTTTGGAATTTTGTTGAAAATTTGGAAAAATCTTCTTTGACATAATGTGCGATTGTATATTAAATTTTGAGAGGTTCCACTTCGTAGAACTCGAGATGTTTATTTTGAAAAATCACTGTTTTGTGTACTCTTTCATACGAGCACTAGGGTGGTCCAAAAAAATTAATGTTCGGAATGATAAAAAAAAGATGCCACACCAAATTTTAGCTCTTTAAAAAATTTTTTAGAGGTGGCGGTTATCAATTTATTATTTCCTATTTAAATACCACTGGAAAAATGAGCACAGTTTTTACATAATTATTTAAAAATAAAAAATTTCAACTTGAACGATACACCTAGTATCGCATTTTTAGAATATTTGTACAGTTACTTTTTACTGTTAATTTTTTTTTACAGTTTTTATAATCCATGCATTTAAGAATAACATAATGAAACTTCAAGAGTGTATTTCGAATTTTTGAACTACTGTCTTTGGTGTTTTTCGAATTATGTATAACAATGAAATATAAATTTATTGGAGTTCTAAGTTGAGTACCACATGGTAAATTTTTAGCCTTTTTAAATTTTGCATATTTTGAAAAAATTCTGTTTCAAAAAATTTCAAGTGATAATTTTACATTTAGTCAACACGTACAGCCAAACTTTTGAATAAACTGTCACACGTCTCCTACCTTAAAAAACAAGATTACATATCTATCGTATTTATTTGCTGTTTCAATAGAAAGTTAAAAATAAACATGATAATTGGAAGTGAGCTTTAATAGAAATTTTTTATAATTGAAGTAAGCATCTGAAAGTGTATTAAATAAAGTGTCGAGTCACATTAATTTTAGTTTCAAGTTTCTACCAGGACAATAATAGTATTTTAACTTTGAAAAAAATGAGGGAGGAAAAAAATGTGTTACTGATATGAGAAAGTAAATTTCGGTGAAAAAGTTTCGTACAAAGTTTTCGTTTCCGCTCGTATTTCAGCCCGACAATAAATGACCAAAGATATAAGTTGGTATTTGCTATAAAATTGCGTATTTCTCATCGGGATGAAAATTTTTCATTGGGACGAAAATTTTTCAGGGAAGGGAAGGCTCCTTTCGAGGGCCTCCAAGCGTGCGGACTCCCACGCGCTCATCGTTCGGTAAGTAACGTATAACATATCGCATAACTCGCTCCTCGAAAACTGTGGACATAAATCGTCATCTTATATCTCTTCGGGGAGTCCCGGGGATGCAGTTGGTCGCTTCCTGCGACCTTCATCCCTTTCCGAGTACCCTTTCTCTCCCTTTTATCCTGAAATCCAAGAAAACGACCCCTGGGAATAAACATCAGTATATCCACGACAACCTTTCCAGAATATTATCATTTTTTATTTATTTTTTTATTTGTAGCTTTTTACTTTTCACATATTTCGATATCTCTCCTGTCGAAAGTTTCATCTCACACTTTTTCCAAACCGAAATAAAATTTATGGATGTGTTTGCCAGGTCAAGTTGAATACTTTTTCACAGTTTTTTTTATTTTTTTTTAATATCCTATTTACAGCAATTAGAGAGAACTAAAATAAAACATTTTGATTTTTAGGTATTTAGAATTATGGTGGTAATTCGTATAAAAACTTATCCTAAGTCAGATACACTTGCTACGTGAATTAAAAAATTAAGAAAAAAAATTAATGTCAGATTTTTTTGAAAAACTAAAAAAAATTATTTCTAGGATGTTATATAAAAATCTGTGCAAAATTTCAAGAAGTTTCTCCATCTAAAACTTGAAATATTTAAGGTTAACACATCGTAACATTTCACACGTGCTCTTATGAAAGAGAACGAAAAGTTGTGATTTTTAACAATACATATTCAAATCACGTACAAAAAAATTTGTGCAATTAAAAAAAATTTGTTGAAATTCATTTTTTGTAAGAACTACCTTGATAGAATTTTTGTTATGATCAAGTTAAGAAAACCTGTCAATGCTTGGCGTATTACTGTATGTATGTAGAACTTCAGCTATTGTATGTAATTTATTTTCTTAAAATTAATATCTCGATTATCAGATAGTAAAGCTTCATAAAATTTGATATGCATTTCAACATGTCATTAAAGAAGATTTGTACAAATTTTCAACAAAATCTGTCTCAAACGACTTTTACCCAATTTCTACCTTAAGTACTTGAATGTTTTTCATTTTTATTCGTTTAAGTTTAATCTTACTGAATAAGGTGTAGGCTAAGTG
Organism: Cremastinae sp. A BG-2022a; assembly: GCA_030522545.1. Taxonomy (NCBI): domain Eukaryota; kingdom Metazoa; phylum Arthropoda; class Insecta; order Hymenoptera; family Ichneumonidae; species Cremastinae sp. A BG-2022a. Next base: position 9,450 of record JAPYYW010003392.1, read on the forward strand.
AATTAAATAAATAGTATATAGATTTAATTAATAATTTTTCCAATAATTTTCTTCCAATGTCAAATAACTGTTGGTGTAAAATTTATTATTCTACCTGATATAATTTAAGATGGTTGGTTTGTGACAGACAAATCCAAAAGTTTTATTTTATTCTATTATTCTATTGTATGTATTATTTATTTATTTATTATTTATCTACTCTATTTATTTACTATTGTTCTACCTTTTTTCTGACATTCAAAGTAATTTGAAAGTTTAAGTTTATTAAGAAGAGATTTATCAAATTGATTAAAGAACAACATATTCTGGTTATACGAGATCAGAAATATTAAATATACTTAATATACAATTAAAAAAAAATTTTACGATAGATTTTTCTAAAAGACTAAATAAAGTTTCCTCTATTCTATATACAAAAACTCTCTGCAAAATTTTAGGCGATTTCATCGTTTGAAAATCGAGATATAATGGAGAGTGTACAAAAAAAGTATGATATTTCTAATTAAAAATATATTCCAACTTCTGTAAATCCTTCTAAAATTTGGTTCACACGTGCACTTATGACATTAAAGAAAATGAAAATTCTTTTAAAAAATCCATAAACGTTCATTTTACAGACCAACCACTTTAATTTTCTGATATTTCTAAATAACTGAAGTGTATTTTCTGAAGTACTAATTTTGAGCCATTAAACGAATTTCAGGAAAGTTCAAATTAAGTTTTAAAAAAGAGTAAAGGTTCATTTTTAGGGGTTTAAAAAGTAGTACGATGGGGTTGGAGGAATGGCTCGTCGAGAGAATTGACCCCACACATGAAACTTGGATATGGAGAAATCGGATTTAATTTCGCGGAAATGGCATGTCGAGGCTCGAGTCCGAGTGTAGTAAGGCGTCGGCCGAGGCTGAAGAAAACGACTGTTATTTGGCGGGACACGCGAGGCCTTCTCTCACTTCCGCCCTGCCATTAATCTCGACTGGCTCGTACATACGTAAATACATGTAATATTAGAGACCCCCTCGTTTTTATCTTTCACGAAAAGAAACCAACGCGGTCGTTCCCTTCTTTATTTCATTTTAAAAATCGATTTTTTAAATTTCCGCCAATTTCTTAAAATTTTAATTTGAAATCCAATATGCACGAATAAAGTATTCAAGAGTCATCGCGTCTCTATCTTTGTAATCAATATTGTATTGAATTTATTTTTCTTTCGTTTAACTTTTACAGTTTTTTTAACGTCAACCACCATTTTCGTATTTCATTATTCCTGTGCTCCGCTTCTTGCCTTTTTTTATTGCTGATAGATTCAGGTATTTTTTCTTCACTGATATAGAATCATCAGATTTATTGAAAAATTAAAACAATAGAAGAAATTGTAAAAGAAAGATATGAAAAATACGAGGTTGCCAATGATAAAAGATGCCTGTCCAAATTTCAACCCTTGAACAAATCGTTTAGATATTTGCTATTTTTTATTTCTCATTTAAATAATATCGAAAAATGTTTTTTCATTCTAAATTTTGTAACTCGATAATAACATAATATACATTAATTCAGCATTCATATTTTTAGAAGAAATGTGGTGCTCAAAATTGATCCAGATATTTAGATAAATTTGGTAAAAAAATTAAGTAATATTTTTTTTTAATGCTTTTCTTATACTAAATATTTTATGCATTATTCTGCTTTAAAAATGTAGTTACACCATACAGTAAAATACTATATATGTATTCATAATGAAAATAATTAAATAGCACTTTGAAAATTATATATTGTTATCAAATTTTTATTTTCAAATCTTTTCCTATAATGAATTATTTTTCCATTCTCAAATAAACCTACCCTTATGATAATTTATGATAAAGGATGAAAATAAATGTTATACGGTAAATTCGTAAACTATTTATTCGAGTCAGAAATATTTTAACTCGACTTTTATTTTTGAATCTCAACGAGTTTCGTTGGAATAAGCTTAGCCGATCAAAATTCATATATAGGAATAAAGCTGAATATCGGGCGCATGTTTTCTCACGGATTATAATTCTAGTGGAAAGTTTTACAAGGCCGATGATCCCTTGGGTGCGAAAATGTGTAACAGGGGTACGAGAATACGCGATCAATTGACGCGGGTTCAACACGAATATATCGAAGCTTATTGTCCCGGCATCTTCGAGCCCCAAAAACCCCACCGATTTCACCTCTATCTTCGTAATCCAACGATTTTCGACACGATCGCCAAATTTCATCTGGATTTTTTTTTATTGGTTTTACTTTTTTTATTTTTTTATCTGGAATTCAAATTTTTAACCCTTCGTTTTACTATACTGAGAAAAATCACGATAGTAGATTTTTTAATATAAAATAAAAATTATGCTCATTATTTTGTAAATAAATATATTTTAATAGAAAAACTAATTTGGTAGAATATATTTTTAGGATAGGAAATAAAATATATTTATTTCTATAATATGTATTCAAGTTGTCAACTTATGGTAAAATTTACTGTGGTCAATTATCTCACACTGATTGTGAGAAAAAGAAGTTTGTTGGAAAGACAACATTTTATTTAGATTAATTACATTTCTTTGTCCGATACCTTCAAATGAATATTATGTAAATATAACTAAATTATTTAGTGAATTCTGTAAAAAAATAATTGATTAAATTTACAAAATTTCTGTCGAATCAATTCGAAATTTAGTTGTACCAACCAACATTTCAGACAAAATAGAAGTTGAAACAAACAACAACTAAATAACTAAACAACTAAATCACAGTCAATAACTACAATCTCATGTTCTTCGCAGCAAAATCTAAATTTCAATTAACAAAATATTTTTTTCACCTATTTGAATATTGTGAAAATAATACTAAATGTACAGTCTAAGAAAGTATCGGTTTAAATAATCGAACAAATCACGGTATTGCATCATCAAAAAATTACTTTGCGTAAATTACTTTTCATATAACATTTTTATTTGACGGTAAGAAACGGTAAATTTATTTTATATTATTAAGTTAGGAGAAACCCTCTCCAACTTAATGATTGCACGTTCATTTCAACGTACATATGTACATAGTGTCCTATTTTTTTAAGAACCTGCATGGGACTGACAATTCCAGTACAAAAATGGATTCTTGACATTGAATCCAGACTCTGACTTTTGTCAATAAATTGCCAATTTTTTTATTCTTAAGGTGGTATGATAATAGTATCGTTTATTACATATTTTGTTAAAATTTTGCATAAACTTTCTTTATCGTCGTATGTACATGTATGTCAATTTTTAGAAGATTTCACCATGCGGAAGTCAAGATATTTATTGGTAAAAATGACATTTTTTTGCATCCTTCCATAAGAGCGCGTGTTAAATATTGCCATCTTCAACAATAAATAATATCTCAACTTCTACGTGGTGAAGCTTTCTAAAATTTTGCATACATTTTTATACAATATCGAAGAAGCTTTGTTTAGTTTTTTGCTTCAGTGAGTATTTTTTTTTTAATTTTGTTAATTACATAACAAGCACACGTCACTTTGGACGACCTTGTATTTCGAGTATGTTGGTCTTTAGCCAATTTGCAACAACTTTTCTTAATGAACTTTTACTCGCAAACCAATTTGTATATGCGAAAAACTGAGTCGAAAATTTGTCGTTTCACTACCACGACCATATCACGTTAATTTGACTATCAATTGGCACCTTGAGCATATTTGAAAAATATTTTAAACGTTCTTCATTGTTTAGACTATAAAATAAAATAAATTTTAGTAAAACGTTTGAATTGATTTGATTTTTATAAAAAAAGTCAACCTGATGGATTTCGAAAGTTAAAAATTGAATTTATTAATATTAGAGACACCTGAAACTTTAAAAAAGGGATGAGACAAAGCAAGAGAATCTTCGAAAATTATTGTATGAATTAATAATACTCATATTCTTATAATTTAATTAATTAAACTCAATTAATTAATTAATTAATTAAACTCGTCTAGACGCTGTCGAAATTGGGATAAAAGCTTGAGAAGAGTGGTTTCGATTTTCTCTCGCTGATGACATTTGTTACAGACAAAAATTGCCACGTCACAAAGTATAAAAAAATGAAAAAAAAAACGAAAGAGAGAAAGAGAGAGAGAAAAAGAGAGAGAGAGAGAGAGAGAGAGAGAGAGAATTTCGCTGGTTGCACGAGGACGAAAATTGGAACGAAGACACCAGTCGGCGAAGCTGCTTGCTCATCGTTTATTCCAGGACACGAAGTGAAACGAAGAGATTTTCTTTATAGATATATCCTTACTTTCGGGGCAACAGAAGCACCCCGAGCTCATATCGAGATCGAGAATATTCGTGGCTGGACTTGCCGTGAACGAGATAAAAAAGTGCGATAAACGTGAAATATGTGAGACAAGAAATCAATAGTTGTAATCCTATTTTTTTCTTACTCTTCAATTTTTGTTTTATACTTTTTTTTATTTACTTTTTTATCTTGTTATTTTTCACATAAAAATGGATACGAAGAAATCTATACTCACACCGAAAGATTTGTATACCTGGGCTACTAAGAATTTCACAATAAGCCTTGATATTTTACTTTCATCACAAATTATGTAACAAATTAATTATTTAACAAATTATTTAACAATAAAATGTATTAGAAGTACGATATCCGCAATTTAAAATGGTAAAGGGCATACAAACATTGTAGTTTATTACCCTCGAATGATGGGCATGACATGACATGCCCATGACATGATGACATATGATATGTTTGTATCGAAAGTTATAAAAGTTATTTAATTATTAAGAATTTATATTTTATATAATTTTGACAAAAGAAAAAAAATGTGCACATCGTGAAAATCATATATTCCGTGGGAAAAAGTCTCAGCTTTCAGAAAAAAAATATTAAAATAGAGCTAACAGAGGCCGCATCGTGAAAAAAATCGTTTTTTTTTCACTTTAATTGGATTTTTAAGGGAAAAGCTGAGAAATTTTCCTCCAAAAAACTATTTTTTTCCAATCTTTATAAATAATTTTTGTACGTCAAAAAAAAAGTAATGAAAAGGTTGAAAAATTTTTTTTTTCAAAAATTCAAAAAGTCATAACTTCAAGATGACTGCATAATAAGGGCTAAAATTTTCAGAATATTTTTTTCAACATACAGAACGTATTCTGAAACTTTCAAAAAAATCGAAGGAGGTCGACCCGTGAGCGAGGCTTTATTAGGTGGAATCTCTCACATCCTATATTAAAAAAGACATGTTTGAATTATTAATTTCGTCTTGCAAAATTTTTCAGGAATTACCCATTTATAAAGTCGATATCGTCGAGGACACGAAAATATATTGTCACTTGAAATTTTGAGATTTTCCTATTTTTGATTCTCGAAAAATCGAGGCTGGAGGTCCTCGAATATGCTAAATTTTCTGAGCTCGTGTAAAAAAAACTTGCAACACAATTTTCTATTATTTATATCAAATATACCTGGATAAATATACCTGAATAGTTCGGGGATCGTAAACATTAAAAAAAGGGAAAATTAGTCGAGCGTATAACCAGGAAAAAAATTTTCAAATTTTCGATAATCCCTCGGTCATTATGGTTTCCATGGTGATCGGTCGAGGTTGAGTGGAAAAACCGAATAAGGTATTAATTGTTCGGTTTTATGACGCAATTTGGAATCAGTAGTCCGGTAGAAAGTATCGGGGTAAGACGTGTCGGGTCT
>JAPYYW010003393.1:0-26229 GCA_030522545.1 Cremastinae sp. A BG-2022a
AAAATTTTAGATTATTTTTCCAAATACGGAACAAAATAATTAAAGTTTTTAATAATCTTTCTTTAACGTGGGAAAAATTTTTTATTCCCTCTCACGTATATATTTTGCTTGGAGACATTTCGAATGTCACATCGGAAGTAAAAATAAAAGATTTTCTATCGTACGTTATCCTCGATAAAATTTGTTACAAAAAAAATGTGTCAAGGCCTCCCCAGAAAAAAATTCTTTTTCGAGAGGATCGGAAGCTCTAACTTTTGCTCACTTTCCTAGTCTCGAGCATCGTCATGGACGTTGAGCGAGATCGCCGATGAAATTTACGACGTGCTAAAATCGTTGGCTCTTTTCTCCTATATTTATGATATTATTTATGGGTTGGAATAACGAAGGTTAGATACGCCGCGATCCAGCGGAGAACTTCTTCTCTGCCGCTTCGATCTTTTTTTTTTAGAACGTTGTTTCGTCGCCCGAGGCTTTCGTCGATGTTTCTCGACCTCCTTAAAGTTTTCAACAATCCATGTATTTTTATAATTTAAGAACAAAAATGACAATTTTTCCAGAAGTATTATGATAGCATCATAAGGTGTGCATGTGTAAAGTATCAATCTATTTATCTATAAATTTTTAACTATTTAAAAAAATAATGCAACAGAATGCATTGATAAATTTTATTTTTCCAGGATAAGCACTTTCTTGCAATAGTTATTTAATACAGATGGTTTTTATTGTTTGGACAATTTGGATTTAAAAACGTGATTTTTTAAATAGACACTTTTATCTAATTTATTTACAAATGACAGATTAGAAAATTACAGAATTGCAAAATTTCAAAAATGGACTAATTTCAGGTATTTCTTTCAGAGTCATAAAAATATATTTATTAACAGAAACTGCTACTGATATTAGCAGTAAATTATACAATTTATGAGAGCTAATCTTTATTGCATCGTGTTTTTTATGGTAAAAGATTAAGATTTCACAAGTTTCATGGAAAAAATATACAGCTATACGTTTATCACTGAAATTATTTGTTATTTGCGTTTCAGTGTCTAATTATTGGGAAAACAAATCACAAAAATATGTTTTATTCTGAAAATTCTTAAAGGCAGGCTCTCAGAAATACCTCTGCTTCGTGATAACGATTTGTATTTTGTAAAACATTGATCCTTCTATTTTTGAATAACCAAAAACGAAAGTAAAAATTTTAATATTAATTAGAATGGAATTTACAGGCTTTTGTTACCGTTGCAAAGTACTTGGGAAAAAAATTAATAAATTTTTTTTTGATGTTGATAAGTAACGGCGACATAACATGGAAAGTGCCTTTTTATGACTTTTATATTATACCTACTACAGCGCTTCTACCACGGAAGTATTTAAAATATTTTTATTGCTTTGAACATAAATTAATCAAAAAGCTACACATAATAGTAACAATTAAAATAAATAAAATCTCTTTTTTTCTCTTCAGCAAAAAAAGTGGAATATAGTTTGCCTTTTTTTCGAGTTATACATAAACGTGACAAAACCTTTTTTTTCATGCATGAAAATTGTTAACTCAAAATACGAGTCTCCAAAATGTTCAGTACAACTACGAATAGAGAAATAATAATGATGAGAGCGGTAATGTTTCTTCACGGTGCAATTACGTTTTCTTCGAATCGTACGTCGTCAACTTTGACATTCTACAACCGGAACGTGAACTTATAATTCGTCAAAGTGGCTTTACAGTTAGACGAAATGTGAGAAATTCTGTAGAAATCGCAGAAGGACGTCTATAGTCTCTTCGGAACGAAGCAAGGGAAAGGGAAAAGCATAGCAAAATAATTCAGCTGACATTATCGAGGTCTGTGAGGCGCGAGGGATGCGGGTCATCGACCCCCTTTGACCCAACGAATTTACTTGTATCGATGTTTTACTCTCGCTAGTTCTTCTCCGGGCTTATTTCTCCAATTTTCCCACCAATTTCCTGATACTGTTGCTCATAATAATCATAATAATAACAATAACAGTATATTAATTGCTGCAAATGATATTTCAACCCTCTTCGCTTTTCTCGTGTGTAGTTAATTGTCTCTATGCTTTTATTTTTTTTATTCACGACCATCATGCACGTTTCCATGTGAAATTAACCTTTACTTTGTTATATAATTTTCGATGGTCCATTGATTTTTTTTTTCACCAATCGAAAATTCATTTGGTACATTATAAATCGCCAGCTGTGGAAAATAACACGAAAATTTCTCTTGAAACTTACAAATGCTCTGAGGCTGCAAAAAGGTTGCTCTCCTCGAATAGTTGCAAGATATCGCAAGGAATTCAGACACGGTTCGACGCAATGTTGCAGCATTTCAGTGACATGGACTTGATAGACCTTAATTAAAAGCTCAACTCTCGAGGAAATGAAAAACACACGTCGTTCAGATTTAAACGTTCGGTGTATATTTATACAGTATACAGCGACGCAAAAAGCAACGAATTTCTCATATAAAATTAAGAGAAAATTCATCCTCGAAAAGAAAAAATGAAAAGAAATGTCTTCATCAAAAGATGAAACAGCGGAGATAGTAATCAGAGAAAACTCCATGCACTTTCTCACATGCATACAAATTTAATTACTTCCAAGTAATCAATGTCTGAGAAAAACGTCTCCAGACTTATAATTTAATCAAAACGAATTTTTTCACCATTCATATCTGTATTCATTTATTCTAATGATTAATAATTGAGCTAAAAAAAATAATAAGAAATTAGTATTTTTTTCAAGTATATGTTTGCATAGAAAAAAAAACGTAGATAGCTTTCGTAAAAGGCAAACATTTCCATCTCCCTTATTGCTCTCGTCCGTATTTTTTTCTCTTATTTATCGTTGAACAATTATCGTTAAATAATTGCCACTTAACGCGTCTCGCAGGGTGTAGCCGTGTCTGAATATATGCACGCGTATACGGCAGACAAGGCAATCAAATAATGCGGTGGGAAGTGGCGGTCCGAGGAAGATGAGCTTCGCGAAGGAGAGAAGAAAAAGAAATATTCGGCACGTGCAAAGAGGTGTCGATGCTCGTTCGACACGCCCCATACTTGGCATTCTTCATCACACGTCTCGTTATTTCGGACGTAAAAAATAAGAGCCGGGACTCCGAGCGAGCGGGAGAAAATTTCGCGATGAAGCCGCTCTTGTATCCGCGCCGAGGATGGATCTTCCAAAGGCGCGCATTATTTGTATACATTTTATGTATATTATATATAAATATACACATGTAGTTCGCCGATAGGAGCCTCGGGGGATCAGAAAAAGAGGCTGGCCTGTTATCCTTCCTTTTCGTAATGCCTGCGCTAAGCCACAATCAAAAACAGCCAGAGAGGGAGAGAGGCTATTAAGGATGTTTGGGACAGACAATCCCAGCCAAAAATAAATTCGTGACGTTAAATTCGTAAAATCCAGACTCTGGCTTTTGCTGAAATGTTTCCCATTTTTTGAGTCTTAGTTTGACTGTCACTTTGAAATTTGAGCATATTTTAGCAGTAATTTAAACTTTTTTTTATTGTTTTAAAAAAACGGAAATAAAAAAATTTTTAAAAATTTACAAAATCTCATATTTCAAAATTGTATATTTAGTGTAAATTTATGAATTCTCCACCAGAAGCAATGTTAGATCTCAACAACTTTGGAGCTTGATAACTCCAATGTGAAACACCTAATTTCGAGTGGTTTTTCTGACAAAAGCCAAGCTCGTATTTTTCAAGCAAATGAATTGAAATTTAAATATGTTATTCAGAGTACACTGAACTAGCGCATGACATTCTTAGAATTTCAAAAAAAAATTAAAAAAAAAACAAAGTAAAAAATTTTACACTAATAGTGCATTCTGCACAACATATTAAAATTTAAATTCATTTGCTTGAAAAATACGAGCGTGGGATTTAACCGAAAATTCACTAAAAATGGAATGTTTTCACATCGCCTTAAACCACTCAGTAAAATGATTTCAAATTTGACGCAACATTTTTTGATATTTTTAAGAACAAAATATAAAAAATTTATCAAATTCTCATATTTAAATAAATATATCGCTCACACATTCTTAAGACCAAAAAAAAGGAAGGTGCGAGAAAAAGCTCCGCAAAATTATACACACACCAGAATAAAGACGACTTTTTCAACTTGGGTCTCTTGTACGACCGCAAACACTCCAGGGTTTCTCAACCCGGTATCCTCAATTTCAAGCCTCTTCTTTCCCACTCCGACTTTTTTTTTTCTTGATTGAGCATTTCAATCGTCACGCGACTCGTCAAACACGTTCCTCGCAATTATCGTCATTCTTCACGCTTTTTTCTTCTCCTTTACTTTTTCAATTCAAACAGAAGGGACGCACATAATGCATTTTTTAACCTTCACGCTAAATTGCACGCCGATGTTTCGGAAACTGTAAAACTCTCGAAATATATATTACGGTGATTTATCTGGAAATATAAGGCGCGCGCAGAGGCGCTTGAAAAAAAAAATTAAGGGGGAGGGCTCGCGTGATATTACGAATCTGATGTGCGACACGACTCGGCAACTTGGTCAAAGTACACGTAAGAGAGCGAGGAGAAAAAAGTGCATTTCAGTCCCACATTATATTCCGAGCGACGTTATACGAACTCGCAGTTGATTCGTAATAAATTTCCGAGTCTCGCGTATATGCATCGCGTATCGGAGCTTTCAGAATTTAAAGCTTTATTACGCCCGCGAACAAAATGAAAAAAATGTAAATCGATAGACACGAGTGTTACCATTTTTTGCGGTCACGAGCGACGAACGCAATCGGGAGCGTTCCCCTTCATTTCTGTCTTCCCTCCATTCTACCCTTCTCTCTCAATTTCTCGCATTTCATATTATAAACCACCCCTATTCGCCTTTTTCGAGTTCTTGGAAAGGACGGTGAAAACTTTTTCTTGTTAATGAGAAATACTCGTTGAATTAATTTCGAGCTTTCGATCTGGCGAGTCGCTCGCCTTGGCTGTGTGCAATGTTGCCCCCATTGGAAAATAAATGGGTTTCGTGTCTCGTATTAACCTTGGGGGTGCGAGGTAAAAATCTAAACTCATACTTTATCTTCGTGTAAGATTTCACGTTCCCGGCGAGTATGTTGGCGAGCTCGTTTGTGCGTTCACTCCGCGATTCAGCAATCTCGAGGTCAAATTATTTTTTATTCATTTATTTTATATATTTTTCTTTTTTTTTTAAAAAGGATTTAGATAGCGTTTCTGCATAACCAAGTGATTTCCCCTCTTACTTCCCGTTATTCCTCGCTTCATTAACCTCCCTGGACGATTAGATATACGAAAAGAGAGCGCCGGATAGAGAAAGAGCTTTTCTCCATACGCGTGTGTACGTTAAGTTCCACATTCACTATCATAACTCTTGGAGGGAGCTAACGAAGAAAAAGTCAATAATTTAATAAGAGAAAGAACTTAAAAATGAATAATTCCAAAATACTGAAAACAAAATTATATGTACGAAAGAAAAGAAGATTTATTATTTCAGAGTTTATTTACTTGGAAAAAGGATAAACTATGTCGTACAGAAAGAATTAAAAATCTCAAGAGAATATATTTCCTGAAAAACGTCTTATGAAAAATTAATCTTATAAAAAATAATTTCATAAGATTTCAAAATACTTTTTAAAAAAGTAGTATATGTATAAAAGAATGTATATATTTAGAATTATATTTGTTTAAAAAACGATAAGCTGTCACATAAAAAAATAAAAATCTCAAGAGGATACATTTCTTGAAAATCATCACAAAGTATCTAAACAGACACGTTGAACAAAGATTTACTTAAGGTAGTTCTCCAAACGAATGTCTGCAGAAAATTTTTATATTCGGTATATCAGTTCATTGATTAGTACCTATAATTTATTAGAAAAAAAATTGGGGGGATCGTCGATGGCATTTTCGAGAAAAATTGAATTGATATGCTTTTTAACACGCAAACATAGCCCAAAATGGTAATTATGTACAATTATTTGGGTTTTTGTGTTATTAGAGACTGTGCAGATATAAATAAAAGAAACCTCTCATTTTGTTCGTCATAAAAAAATGTGCAATTTTGAAAAAAAGTATGGACCTTTTACCGAATTTTCTAATAAAATAAAATTAGTGGGAATTTTAGCTACAATTCGCAGATCTCCATTGTTTCTTTAAATACTAGGCAATATGTTGCCCCCAACGTAAGATTATTAAAATAGCATAAGTAGGTAAATAAACACATTCATATATATTATAATCATGCGTTTTATTAAAAAAATAACCACTTTTTAAAATTATTTTTTGATACCCCACAGAAATACCTTTGGACCTTTGCTGGAGAATTATCTTAATTCAAAGTCTATACAAAAAAATTTACTATCACAACTTGTAGGGAAGTGCTAAAGAATAAAAAGTCAATAATTTAATAAGATTTATAAATACTCGTAAAAAATTATATATACTAAAGAAAAGAATGAATACTTAGAATTATTTGTTTGAAAAAACGATAAACCGTCGTACAAAAAGAAATAAAAATCCCAAGAGTATAAATTTTCTGAAAATCATCACAAAATATCCTATAAACTGACACACTATACTGTGGCAAAAATTTATTAGCTCGAAATCTAAAAAAAAAACGTACTTGTCCGGTTTTGACAGTACAGAATCTCTACGGTAGAACGGGCAATTTTTTCTTTCGCGAAATAAATCATTCCTGGGAGATGGAAATGATAGGTGGTCGTCGGAGGTGGGGAGTGACGTGCGGACTGTCAGTTCGTTGCTTTCAATTATACGCTCGTCCACGCAACGATCCATCCACAAATACGCATTTCAATTCTCCAATTGGCCGTCTAATCGTTATCAGGGATGTTGGTGAGCACGGGGAAGAGCGGGGAGGAGAAGGAGGGGAAGAGCCGGAGAACGGAGTGTATACGTTGAATAGGGGTAGATAAGGGAGTCGCGTATGTCCAAAGGGATTTGCGTGTCCAGTCTCCCTGCATCCTGAATGTGGCCCCGTTCTCCTCGTGCGTATAATCAGAGCGAATACGCGCAACACATGAGATTCGGTATGGTGTATATATGCGCCGCGTATACCATTCGGTTTATGAATAATAGCCGATATAACTCGCGCAGATCAAGCCGCACATATCGGCTTTACAATTCAAATGGTGCAGCAGAGAATCGCCGAGCTCGCAGATTTGTTCACTTCACCGTGCACTTCTGTCCACTCCCCTCTACATATTTTACCTCACCGCTCTCTGTTGCGTTATTTCGCTCCCGCGGTCTATCAAAAATCTCGTAATCGGACGTTTTTTTTTTATTTTTTCAAAAGTGATAAACGATATACGCCAATATTTTTCACACGGATGAACAAATGGACGAGCGAGCGAATAAAAGATATTTTGTTTGTAAATTAAAAAAAAAGGATTTGAAATTTCTTAAAAGATTTGACGGTATTGGAGAAAACGCAATTTCGTCGAGTAAATATTGACGTCGAACGCGCGATATGACGGGACAGGAATTCAGAATTTACAATAAAATACCTGTCGTCGAGAGGGTAAAATCGAGCGCACATCGGTAAATATTTGAAATCGAGTAATATTGTTCATTTTGTGAAATGCCAAAAGCAAAGTGAGAAATGAATATATATGTTTTTGTATATGTATAAACAGCGTCAGGTTTAAATTCATTGGAGATATGCGCAAAGAATAGAGATTGCGAAATCGTGGCTCCGGCGTGTATATATGAAAGCATGAAAAAATATTCTCCTGATAAAATATTGAAATAACAATCTACCGAAACAATCGTACCGCGAGGCGCAAAAACGGAAATTAAGTGTTAACGAGTGGACAGCAAATTTATGATAATACGTATAAATTTCAACGAAAATAAAATGGGACGGCGGGGCCGAGAGAGGAGACGGAAATTATTATCGTTAAACATCGATAGCGATATGACTTTCGATTTAATTCGTGAAACGAGATATTCTTTCCCGCCGAGCGACCAATCTTTCCGCATCGAACGAAATTCAATTAATATAACAATCATAATGAGAATATATATATCAAATATTCGTGATAAAAAATAGTGCGAATGAGCGTTGGATATTTTCGAGCTGTCAAAATAAAATAATATACGGGGCGGTGCTCGATAGCCCGGAACGTATCGTACGGACGTATTCGCGTTCGATGTCGCTTCTATACGAGAGACAGTGGAAAGCTTCGACGCCGGAAACGACGATATGTGAAAAGCGACGAGCGAGAGAACCAGCAGACACGGGACTATCCGCGTTTAGAATAACCCCGACAAATGTGCGACAGAAACAGAGAGAGACTCTGCTGCTCTCGTCGAGAGCAAAAATGTGTTTTTCTTGCGGGGAGACCATTTCACTGAAGCCATTACGTTATGAGGGCAATGCTGCAGCTCGAACATGACGGCAAGACTCTCCGAGACTTTCCCTCGAGTTCTCCGCAGTTCGCGTGTACCACCTCAATTTGTCCTTACTTCGCCCTTCCCAGCAGTAGGCTATCAAAAAAAGGACACGCTTTTCCTCTACACGTTGAAGCAAAAAAGAAGTAAATATATATAATAGAGAGGAAATGGAAATTTTGTGACGAGTTTCAATTCAAAGTCGCTGGATCTCGTTTGAAATAGTTTTTCAGATGTGTATATAACGAAAATCGCTAAAGCATGGGCGCAAATAAAGAAACGTAAAATGTGGAATTGATTAAAAACATGCCTGACGAAATTGCGTATGGAACGGATCGATGCTGGAAAAAAAGGACGTTTGTGAACTCGTTGAGCGTCAACTTTGCCGACAGAAAAAGAAAAAGGCCGGAGAGGAAAAACGAGAATTGCAGCTAAAACGGGCTCTCTGATAATAGACTCACGAATCAGGGAAACAGAAAAGAGAAAGAGAGAGAGAGAGAGAAAGAGGAAAAATTCATTACGATTGCATTGAGCACGCGAACGAGCCTCGGGTGCGTGCAGCGTCCGATTGTTCGGTCAGTTTCACACACGATGACCGTCTGTATTAAAAATGTACCGCGCCGCGTCTTCGTCGCCTCCAGGAGTCACGAGCGCTTCACGTTTTTCCATAAAGTGCTCGTCGGACTGGACACATACGATACAAAAAAAGGAACAAAGATTGAGAAAGGAAGAATGAAAGAAAGGAAAAACGTAAAAATAGTTAAAAGAGCTGTGTTTGTACAGTCAGACATTTGACAACACACGCATGATATGGACGTTTCCTTGGATGCAGGGGTTGGATTTGCCAGAGGGAATTTTGCTAGCGCGCGTTTCAAGACTTTTTTGCGAGAGATTAAACGAGAGCATTTTTATTAGAAGGTCCTGTGCATTATTAAAAAATAAAATTCAATATGTTTTTTTATAGATTATACACATATATAGGGAATTTTAATAACAAATTTTAATTTTTAAATATGCTATTTTATCATGAGAGGCTTTTTTATATATTAAGAGAAAAGTATTCGATCTTATTTTGCTATACCAAAGTCATGTTGTGTCTTATTTCGTGTATTTAAACCTAAAATAATTAGTATAGTTGCACTGAAAAAAGATTTAGTTGAAAATATTTCGTTGAAACAGTATCCATTTTATTTGAAATAATTAAACTTTATAATTAAATCAACCAAGAATTTACTTCAATTTGCAAAGAATATCGTTGAACGTGTATATCGGAACAAAAATTTTGTTCCAACCAAATTTAGTTTTGAGTGTTACTTTGTGATACAAAATATCATTCAATTAAAAAAAAATGTGACGGCTACAGACAGATAAGAAAATATTCAACTTTTGATTTAATTATAAATATTTCATAAAATCGAAGAAATGCAGGGTCACAAAACTGTCAACAGTAGCTGACAACTCTACGTTAAATTAATTTATGAACTTTCAACGAAATATTTATCTTTTACTACCTTGTTTACTACGATTTTCGCACGCACTTTTTGTTCAATTATTGAAAATATTTAAGAAATATGATGATTTATATTATGAAGTAAAAGCAATAATCGTATACATTTTTCTTAACAGACGTAGTAAATTGACTACTAAATACCAGCTCGACCTCTTTTAAGCGAGGTGAAAGCCACGAGAGAATTTTATAGCAAGTATTTTTTTTTTACAGCCACAAAATTTTCGATGAAACGTGTGTGTCGGAGATGCAAACGCGATAAGACGTAAATCAGGTGGCTGATTTAATACCCGGAAAAGCCGGAGGCTTTCTTATAATTATTTCGGATGAAGCATATATACAACCGCGTGCGGCTAGTGGCAAATCCTCTTCGATCCTTCCTCCATCAGTTTTCTCTCGTGCTCGCGGGACCTTCCGTACTCTAATAACCGCACTATGCGCAGAAAAAGGAAGTCTCTCGGATAACGAGATCCTTCCTCATCTCCGAAGTCGACCGAGTTAATTTTATGTGTCCGAGAGAGCGAGAAAAAGAAAGAGAGCGTCTGCGTTCGAGGATAAACCTTGGAGTAAGGTAAACGACCCGATAGATGAACATGTCCCGATAGTTGGACAATTTTTGCTATATTATTTTTAATATTTCTATTATTTTTTTATCAATAAAATCATGTGGATTATTTTTCATATACAATGAAGTTTATTTTTCATAACGTTAATTTATTGGAAGAAACTCGCTCAGCCTTACAGACAGGGTCGATTTTCTGTCCAACTATTGGGACATTTTATATATTCAAATGATCAAGTATATTTATTTACTAAAAGTATTATCTAAAATTAACACAAAATGAATTTTGGGATCACTAAAATATCAGACAATAGTTTATATGTGAATTCGAAGCAGATTTTGATCGACCCGATAGATGAACATGTCCCAATAGTTGGACAATGAAGCAGATTTTGATCGACCCGATAGATGAACATGTCCCAATAGTTGGACAATTTTTGCCATATTATTTTTAATATTTCTATTATTTTGTTATCAATAAAATCATGTGGATTATTTTTCATATTCAATTATAAGTTTATTTTTCATAACGTTATTTTATTGGAACAAACTCGCTCAACCTTACAGACAGGGTCGATTTTCTGTCCAACTATTAGGACATTTTATATATTCAAATGATCAAGTATATTTATTTACTAAAAGTATTATCTAAAATTAACACAAAATTGATTTTAGGATCACTAAAATATCAGACAATAGTTTATATGCGAATTCGAAGCAAATTTTTTTGTTTTTATATTATTTATATATAAAAACTAAATGTGAAAAGCTGTCCAACTATTGAGACGTTTACCTTATGACTATTCCGGGTATAATAACCCGGTACCGTATATTGGATCCTGTGTACTGGAATATATTACGATAGGAGCCATTCCCTGAGATACTTTCCACCGTAATCCGAAGATGTCATATAACGGAGGGAGAAGAACCTGATCGTATAGTTTGCACGCGAAGTTGCAAGAAATTGGAATCTGTTCTCTCGTGCTGTGTATACACTGAGTACATATCGATGGAGTTTGCGTAAAGTCTCTTGGCTCAGTTATTGCGCACTTAATCATGTAATACACCTTATCCAGGTGGCTCCACGCTGGCTGAGGATTCACGCGTTGGAAAACGTGCTATCACGCGCACGTGTACGCGTTATTCCTCGAGATCTTCCCTCCCCGAGTCTTCTATCAAGTACCTACGACGCTCTCGCGTTACTCTCATCGGTTAGGACCCATCAAAATTTTCAAAGTGGTATAAAAAAGACTTTCGTATATTAAATATGCGACCGTGTTGATTGAAAAACTTTTAATTTGCTTTTGAAATGAGGAAACCGTATAAATACATGGGGTAGCGTTAAATATAGCACTTATGCTGTAAAGGCTTGCCAATGTAGTAAATGTCTAGCATAAAATATTATGGAGACATATTTGGTTATGGGTTTTTAAGATTCACCAATGTGGAGACATTGTATATACGATACTATGTGTTTCAATACTTTTCAATGTTTTATATACTCGTGTACTGCAATACTGTCTCCTAACATGCAATGTGAATGTCTTACGTCATAATTACTTAACTGTCCAACAATATATATTAATTATTGCATTGTAGTACACGACACAAAGTAGCACTTGAACTCTATTTTAGCGACGACCTAATCGACGTTCTGTAACACCAGAGTCCAGAGACATGCAAATTTTTATTTATGCTATGCAGCGTGAACTACGACTGTTTCTACCACTGCCCGCATCTGCAATTCTACGCATCATATGTTATTCAAAACTTTTGTTCTTTTGTCTTTTAAACGGTGTATTATATAAACGTGTGCATGTTTCATTGTTTAGACGATATTGCAGTTTAAATTGTTACATGAAAACTTATAATGCTCGATGCTGTATTTAGAGGAGTTTGACAGATTACATTCATTATTGAATATAAAAAAACCTCACTATTCACAACACGGTTTATTAATATAGGCGGATATCGCACATTTAATTTTATAGAAGTGTATAGGTTTAGAAAAGTACGGACAAGTAGATTTGCCATTTGAATGTCGAAATTATAGTGGAATCAATTTTTTTATATTTATTTTGTTAAATAATGTATTATTATATAAATAATAATAATAATAATAAATATAAGAATACACTATTGTTACAAATTGCTGCTTATGAGGGACACAGTTCACAAAAAGTGTAATCTATTAGATATATCTATTAGAAATTAATGTTTATTAAAATAAAAGAAATTTAAAAAATGTTTATAAGTAAAAAAACCCTTATTGTAATTGAAAGCATGAAATGCATAAATGTTAAAAAAAATAAAAGTCGTAAGCAAAAACGTAAAATTCTATTAAATATTGATTGCTAAATACATTGTTTCCTCCGTGTTTGTTATTCCGAAAAAAAATGATTCTATTTCTAATTATAGAAATACAATATACTTTGGAATTAATGTAAAGTAAAGACTTTTAATTTTGTTTTTATTTATTTATTTAAACGATATAGTGGCCTGTATTATTTCATCTTCAAGACTTGTTCTTGGTCGAAGACTTTTTCCTCTTTACAGTTGTTTCGGGACTTGTTCCCCCCAAGGTTGGAGATATGTTCTGATTTTTGAATTTCAAAATTTAGACGAACTCGACACTGTCCTGTCCTTCCTGCCTTGGAAGGGATCAATGGGAGGTGACGATGAGAAAACTATAAAAAAAAATTAAACAATAAGGAAATTCCGGGTTATTTCGTGTGTCTACGAAGGATTCGAAAAAAACCCCGAAGGAGTAAAAAGAAATGGGATTTTCCGACAATAAAAAGTAATTTGGGAAATTTTGGAAAATGCCCAAATCCTGCTCAGAACCATGTTTTCGATTCGACAAAAAAAAATGATTTGCAATGTTTTGTGAAAAAAAAGAATGTTCACAGTTAAATTTCGACTCTCTGAAATATTTAATTTTCATGGAGAAGGCAAATTTTTCGTTCGTGCATGATTTACACTGGATTCCAGGTTCACGTGTGCGCATGCAAAAGAGTACGGGGTGTCGAGGATGAGCGGCACACGCCGCGGAAAGAGACGCCAGAGCGGCGCGGCGCCATGGAATGCGCGTGTAAAAAATGAGAGGGTTCGCAAAAGTTCGTCTCACCCTCTGAGTCGAGGGAAGCAGACGCAGCCGGAAGCAGCGCGACCAGTGCGTACAGGCTTTAATGACGGAAAGTCACGAACCTCGCGTTCCGCACGGCAAATTGCCCGAATGTGAGCCCGAGTAGATTCAGTCGGAAGTGTTTGCGGGCAGACGAAAATTGCGAGCTTTCGCTCGCGAGAATCGCTGATCAAAAGCAAGGAAATATAATCCTTATCGCGATCTTTGCATTTCCCAACAGCGCAGTGTCCTTCGAGGGAATCCTTTGGAGATTTCTAAGGAACTGATCACCATCAGGAAATGTCATTGAAAGTGTGCCCAATGAAGCGTAAGAACCGAGATACGATAACGAGTCCGGGCAACGTCGCTGCGATCGGGAACTCGTTATTTCGCTCGATCTCTCGACAACTCTGTACCCAGCTGCGCGTCTGGCTTTCCGCCGCGGAGTATGATGCATTATATTGACAGTGAGAAGGGAATCTAGCTCGAGACAGTCATTCAATATTGAAAGAGAAAATAAAAAAAAACATATATCATGTCGGAGTCATTTTTCTATACGTAAGCACGTTTCAATCAAGGGATACGTTTGAAGAAAAAGCGACCGGGGGAGTAGATGAGGAAACGTGGAAAGAGGTTACAGCAAAAAAAAGCTTTTATGCAGTTGCGACTCTGACAAATGTCGGCGCATAACTCGCAAGCAGCTGGGATGTCCGTTGAGTCTGAGTCTTGACATTCTCGCAAATAGATGAGGCGCCAGGAGATAAGTCGAGCTTGCAAATGGTGGACGCGTATCATTCAAATCCACGTGGCGGTTTCTACGTGCCCGGCTCGTTGATAGCATCCGATCGTACGCATCAGATCGAAACGGTCTCGGCGTAACGGCGCATTTACGATCCCCACTCGGGCGCTTATATCGATATCTCGCTCAGATATGTTCGCATCTCAACCGGGAATAATCGCAGTGTTCTCTTGGACTAATAGATTTACGAGTGGACCTCTGACGAACAGAGAGCTGCATTGTGCATACTCGAGAGACCAGCAGTAGTAGACCTAGACTCTCATCGCAGCGGGTTGAGCGAAAGGGCCATTGGATCATTCGCCCAGAGATTGTGTATATACTCGCCGAAATTTAATGCGCTTCGGAGGCCTTGTAAATTGCATCCGTAAAGGGTCACGAGATTAATCATACCGATTGATCATTGTCTTGACCGAGAACATAATCGGGTCAATATTGCCGGAATTCGATGACGTTCTTCGGATATATTTCCAAGATCTTAATTAACGTTCATTCCAACCATTAGCTCAATTCGTTGTGACTCCCGGCATCTTCGTATATATGAATTATAGATATGTCAATCGATAATATACTAGACAGTTTCAAGAACGAATTCGATTTAAATTGGCTAAATTTAGGAACGAAGATAAATTTGAAAGCTGACGAAGGTTATGTGTCTCGCGGCCTTAAGATTTCTGCACACGTGCCTACCCAAGCGCTTTTGAACTTTCTTCCGAGCTGTCACTGGAGGTTCGAAACGCTCGAGGAGACTCGTCATGTCGGAGCCTCAGGCACGGACCGAGCCAAGCCCACGCATTTACTCGCTCTCTCGGTCCACTGTACGTGAAACATCACGAAGGGGGCCTCGTGAAAAAAAAAGTTTATGGTAAAATAAGAAGCCCGGATACTCCGGCTTTCATCTCATTTTGGAACGCGCCCTCGTGATGACGGTAATGAGTCTCGGATATAGCCCATATTATGACAGGTTTCGGAAAGTCGGACCACCTCCTTAATCATCGAAAAAGGATCCATCGAAGGAACAACACGAAACACCGTGCACTGGACACAGTTCGATCTCTTCATCAAACTTTTTTTTACATTTTTTCAAGAGCTCACATTTCGTCTTAACATTTCAAGTACAACAGAGCTTAAGGTAGTTCTGGAGCGAAGGTCCGTATTTTTTAAGGGCACCAAAGGGACACCAAAATAATAAAAATAAGTGGTTTATTTTTTTTATGATACGTATGGTTATTGTATATGGATGGGTTTATTTACTTATTGATTATATTTTTAAAGTTTCATGTTGTGGGCAAACGTGCAATTTGTAACTAAAATTTCCATTCATTCTATTTTATCTTATTAGAAAGCTCATTAAAGGGCTCATACTTGGTGTTTTTAAATTGCATACTTTTTTATGACGAACAAAATTCGAGATTTTTCATTCAGATCTGCATTCCTTAACGACACAAAAACTCTAATAGTTGTACGTAATTACGACTTTTGGGCTGTTTGCGTGTTAAAAAGCATATTTTCAATTCGATTTTTCTCGAAAATGACATCGACGACACCCCTTGATTTTTTTTCTAATAAATAAGGTATTACTCGATTAATCCAATATAAAAATTTTCTACAGACTTTCGTTTGGCTGGAGAACTACCTCAAAGTTAATTATAAATCACTCGGGACTTGAAAAAATGTTGATCTTTGTTTCAGTGAATGAGTCTTTGGACAGGAATGATTTGACTTAATTACATCCCTTCGCAGTTTCTCTTTGTGAAGCCAATCGACCATCTGTCAATCTTGAGACACATGTATTTACGCAACGCATCTGTCAGCACGAGTCATCCCATTTGATAATAAAAAAAAAATCGTATTTCGTGCATCGGAAACCTCGCTCCAGAGCAGTTTGATTTCATTGCAAGTTTTGCGCGACCTCTTTGAGAATGCGCCGGGCAGAGAGGCTCGAGTGATAAGTACACACGCGAAAGGGGAAATCGTTAGCGCTGTTTGTTGTTGAGCCGCATCAACGCGTTAAATAAATAATGTTGCATGTAAGAGGAGGTGGGAGAAACGTGTCTGACCGTGCAGAGGATGGACGCGGTGGATGCGCTTGTGGTTGATGGTTCTCAGAGGATTTTGCGGGCATGTATGTGGATGTATATCCCCGCAGGGAGCGATCGATGACAGAGAGCTCGGAATGGCCCTGACAGCTCATCTCGTTACACGTCCACGAACACATTCGCGAAATTATCACGCGCGCCGCCGTTCAAACGGGCTAAAATATTTCAGTGCCTTCCAAGTTGCTTCCCCCCGCTCTTATCGCATTTTTCACACGCTTTCGTACTTAATGTTAATCCATCCTTTTGACGCATCGCTTATATTTTTCAAGTTTCTTTTGAGCATTATTCCTTGAAACTATAGGTCCATCAAAATTTTCATACTGAACATTGTTTCTTTTGTATTTTTCTCAATATAATCTGGAACATTTTTATTTTCAGAGAGTTTTACTTTAAAAAATTTATACTTTATTTGAAAACTGTCTCGTTGATATTTGTCTGCCACCTAATTTTGCGAATTGAACGTTACCGTATAAATAAAAAATTTCGAAGTAAAAATAATCAAGAGACTTTGGATATAAACTTCAAGATTTTAAATTTTTGAAGAGTTTACGTTCGAAATTGACTGAATTGTTGAATGAAAACTGGGCTTTTGAGCATTATTCTTTGGAACTAGGTCCATCAAAATTTACATACTAAAATAAATTGTCTATTTTAAATCATTCTCAATATAATCCTGACTGCATTTTCTTTCAAAAAGTTACTTTAAAATTTTATACTTCATTTGAAAACTGTCCCGTTGATATTTGTCGGTCACGTAATTTTGTGAACTGAACGTTGCCATACATAAAAAATTTCGAAGTAAAAATAATCAAGAGACTTTGGATAGAAAGTTCAATCTTTTAAATTTTTGAAGAGTTTACGTCCGAAATCGACAGAATTATTATACAAAAACTGGGCGTCTAAGAATTATTCTTTGAAACTAGAGGTCGATTCAAATGTTCATGCTCAAAATTATCTCTTTTGTATCTTTCCTCAATATAATCCTAAACACTTTTATTTTATAAATTTTCCAATGAATGTACACTTTATCTGAAAACTGATGAGAGATGTAATACAAAAACCTCAATCTTTTGCACATTTTTGACGAGTTTACATCCTTAACGACACAAAAACTCAAATAGTTATACGTAATTACGACTTTTGGGCTGTTTGCGTGTTAAAAAGCATATTTTTAATTCGATTTTTCTCGAAAATGACATCGACGACTCCCCTTGATTTTTTTTCTAATGAATTAGGTATTACTCGATGAATCCAATATAAAAATTATCTGCAGACTTTTGTTTAGCTACCTCAGAACTACCTCAAAGTTGATTATAAATCACTCGGGACTTGAAAAAATGTTGATCCTCGTTTCAGTGAATGATGAGTCTTTGCACAGGAATGATTTGACGATCCAAAGTCTCTTGATTATTATACAAAATCTGGACTCTTCCTTATGGTTGTTGAGACTGAAGAGCCGAGAACAAAGTAGTTGTGGAAATAATGAAAGAGCAAGAAACATATTGTGCATACACGCTTATCAGGTTGAATATATGTCTATA
Source organism: Cremastinae sp. A BG-2022a (assembly GCA_030522545.1). Taxonomy (NCBI): domain Eukaryota; kingdom Metazoa; phylum Arthropoda; class Insecta; order Hymenoptera; family Ichneumonidae; species Cremastinae sp. A BG-2022a. The sequence goes on from JAPYYW010003393.1 coordinate 18,072, forward strand.
CAAGAAAAGGTGTAGATAAATATTGTGCGGGTGTTCAGTGTCCAGCGGCTTATCGTTAACCCAAGCCAGTCTGTTGACACAACTACACGACTCCCGGGTGCTCTCCCTTCACCTACAGGTCCCACATAGCGCGTTTTTCTCGAACGCAGAGCGCGAACGAGACGGCGAGAGGAATGGATAGACTCGAGCCAAAAAAAAAAAGAGAAGGCGCATGAACAAACGGGTTTTTGGTGTCGGACTGCCGCCGATTGACGAGGGAGAAACGAGTTCGTGAACTGCGTTAGAGAGCTGAGAGAGGGAATATGAATCGCGAAGGATAGAGGAAAAAACCGGGTGTAAGAGAGCTCGGTGTGGGCTCAGCGAGAATCTTGTTCGAGCGAAGTGTATGTTATCAGACTTGGGTGTCGGGTTGGCTGGTTAAGTGTCAGAATATTATCTGAGACCGATGGGAACGAGAGTATGCGCTAACGAGGATAGAACCGATGGTTATTCACCACGTTCCATACGTACTGAGAATAAAGCGGCTTGAATGTATAATCTCGTGTGTTTGTACAATATATCGGAAATGGGATTTACCAGGTAAATTCGGATTAACGCCATTGTTAAGTTGCACAATTAAAGGTTTTATTTAATTCTTTTTTCGCTCATTTATCTATTTTACATGTCGTATACACGTAAAAACTTTGAGTGACCTAATTTTATAATTGTTGCGTCGATGTATATGTTTCATTGCTAGGAAAAGATTTAATTTTTTCAATGGGAGCAGTACATTTTTTTATCTCGATTCTACATCGAGGCAGAAAAGCAGGATTAAAAATCTAAATAGCAGGAAGTAATATTCAACTTGAAAACAGACCGAATACGATTTTGTGAGATTAATCTCGGTATACGATTTAATATAATATGATTGAAGAATTTTCATATTCATTTAATAGTTTTGTAATAGTTTTCTCTCAATAATTCCGTAATGGGCGAGAGAGAAAATCGTGCTCGCATGTACAATTTTGCGGTTGATGGAAAAAGGGCCCGAGGAGAAAGGGTTTGAAGGGTCGAAAGGGGTTAGACCAACGGCCAATTAATAATAACGAGGCTGGCCGTTTTGACATTGCGCAAAATTATCGCTTTTAATGCGATGAGAGAACATAATACGAACCTCCATCCGTTTTTCTCTTTTACATTTAGCGAGCGAAATTCTACATATTCCCGTAGACCTTTAGGAGTGAGAAAGTACATGCGCCTCTTTCCACAACCATTAATCGACAAAGAGAATCCTCTCTGCGTATCATACTGTTGTACACTCAACCAAAAAAGCTTACCCACTCCCAATTATTCATCGCTCGTTGCAACACCGGAAATGACACCCTCCAAAGTTATTCCCAATATCTCTTTTTTTCTGCATTAAGGTAGTATTTACAGTCAAATCAAAAGATTTTATCTCAATTTATCTCCATACCATTTGGTTTTTGAGCTTAAGTTTATTGAGAAAAGTTGTTGCAAATTGTTTAAAGAAGAACGTACTCGAAATTCAAGGTCATCCAAGGTGACTTGTACTTGCTACGTATGTATGAAAATTTAAAAAATCATAATCTTAGGATTTTTTTAAAAAACCAAAGGAAGCTTCTGCCACGTACAATAAAGGGCTATGCTAAATTTTAAGAAGATTTACCATCTAGATTTCAAGATATTTAGGATTGAAAATCGCAATATTTAACACGGACTCTTATGTGAAAGAGCACTGAAAATTAGGATTTTTAACAATAAATATCTCAATTTCTATGTGATGAAACTTATTAAATTTTGGTACGCATATGCGTAACATATCAAGGAATGACTACTAAATTTCAACAAATTCCTAAATAATTGATAAAACTATAGAAGTATCTTAAATCTTATGCAGGAAACAAGTTATTGTTAATTGAAATTATAATTGCCTTTAATTTAAACATGTTTATAAGAATATAAGTGTTATAAAAGCAACGATATTCAGATATAGGAACATTCTGTTTCTACGTCGAAAAAGGTTTTATGACTACCCCTCTCTTAAGGATGTCAAATTACAAAAAAAATAAATAAAGGGTCATGTTTTTAGGAATTAAGAATCATCGTGGTCATTCAAAAAGCATATGTATTTAGTAACGTTGAAACTTTTAGTAGAGTTGTCGTTATGACTATAAGGTTAGGAAACCTGTCAATGCTTGGGGTATCACTATACAGAGCTTTTAATAAATGTAATGAATAATTTTTGGAAAGAGTCACTTTTGTGCAAAAAAATTGGTTTTCAAAAATAAACGCACGAAATTGTGTTCTCGCATCTACTCAATGTTAAAAATCGAATTTTCAATTACGAACATTTTCATTAAACAGTCGGCAAAGGCATATTTTTTTGTGTGGATTTTGTAACTGGGGTCTTTCCCAACATTTTTTATAGACATCCTTAATTTACAGGTCCAGGTATATATTTTCACGTTGTTAGAGTTTTATGAACGTTCCTACGACGAATACACCACACTCTGAGAGAAAAAGTGTGATGGACACTTTACTATGTATAAAAGTGACAAGTATACCAATTATTATAGAATTAAATACACTCTGCTTACATCTTGTCCTGATAATGCCAAATTTTATTAAAATAATATATCAAATTTCAAAATAATTAGCATAATTGTCACTTTATGTTAAAATACTATCGTGTTTTCTCTCAGTGTACACTGTATCCCTGCTTTGATTCTTATAAATAAATATCTCTGTAAAAACAAGTTCCCAACAATAAGACTAAAGGATGGTCGGAAAATGAAAAAAGTAAAACTTTTTGATCGACTTGTATCGTAAAATCGTTTTTATGCCCGAATTCTCTCGCAGGACGAGCGATTTTATATTCCCAAAACGTGCCCGTATGTACTCGCGTGTCTACTGTCGCACGTATGTGGGTTACACGAGGGAAACAAACGAAATACGTTGGAATAGCCGGCTGAATAATTAGTGAGTTGAAAATGAAAGTCGTCTGGCGACACGATATTTGCCAGACGAATAAGAGCGGGAGGGAAGCTCCGAAACCCCTGCTCTGACCGTCAGCTTTCTCGCATGTTGCCGCTTTCATCCCCCTTATATATCTGCGCCCGGAACGGGCTCGATTCAGCGAACTCGCGACACCGCATATACTCGAACGTACATTCGCGATCGTTCGTACAATTTCAGGCAAAAGTTCATGAGAGAACTTCTGGAATGAATATGAAAAGACAAGGAGGAAATAGAGCAAAATATGCAAAATATGCAAATACGTAAATGCAAAAACAAAAATAGAATAATTATAAAAAAATACAAAAAAAATGCGAAGATATACCTCGAAACAGTCTTGAATTAATTTTAACTTCATTTCATGTCAGCGCTACATCAAATCGTAAGAGTTTCTTAGGTCAAAAAAGTTTTCGTGTTAAAAACACTCAGGGTGAAGCAGAGTGTGCAGGAAACGGACACATGGCTCTCTTTTTTTTCGCATATACATAAGGGGTAAAAGCTCGTGCGGTACGTGGTTGGAAGTTGGTTCACGCGGGCTGTAAGCAAACGAGCGTCCTGGCCATTTGGGCTTCATCGCAATTTCATCGACGCCGCCCTCCAGCCCGCGTTCTCTTTTCTCTATAAAAGGCCACAGGCACATCGCTCGTAATCCCGTTAAACGCTGCCACCCGCAACTCTCCCTGCCTGTTTCCGCTTTCTTCCCCAAACTTCGTATACATATGTGTATTATTTTGTACATGCATGCATGACGTTGGATATTTCAGATATCGAGTCACAGGCTGGACCACCTAAAATTTCCGAAAGTTGTCACCTTGTGAAAAGTGTCGACACATACGGATAACTTGTCTTTAATTTAAAAAAAAAGAATATTTGGACAGAAAATAAGTATATTGAGAAAAAAAAATTTCTTTCGACTATAAGATATATTGCATATCGGGTTTTTTTTTTCTCATCGTGAGTTTCTCTCGAATCTCGTCGAGTTTATTCAACTAACGATCAGCGTGAATTGTGTCGAGATGATGATTCAGCTGATGGAGTATATTACAGGGAGGTGTGGAAGCAAAACCGGTACAAGGAGAAAAAAGAGCCATAGAAGCGATGATCGGCCAGTCAATCGTGACGGACGAGGAGGAATGTTTGACTTGGGAATTAAGACTCGGGCCCGAGTGATGCTAATGCGAATGGCAAATGAGCGAATCAACTTTCGGTGGATCATCGATTATTGACTCGATATTTCATATTTCTCTTTGTGGTGTTTGAATTTTAATGTCTGATGGTTTTCCTTCTGAGTATTTTTATTTTAATCTATCGAATTGACTAGTGTCGAGTTCATTGAAAGGAAGAATCTGTACTGGATCATTGAAGCGAATGATTTGGAATTTAAATTATTCCTCATATTGCGCGAAATAAATATCTTTGAAATGGTGTCTAATTCTTTTTTTAAATGATTAAAAATCACTTTTTTTAACGTTTTGAAAAAAAAAGATAAATTATAGAAGTTTTAACAGAAAATTCTTATTTTTAAATTACGGTTTTCAGCATATAGTTACTGGAGGAAATGTCTCTCCTCTACTTCAATTGAAAAATTTGCATATTTATTATCTCTAAATGATGGATGTAAAGTATTGTATGGATAGATTTTAATGTGAGAAAACTTATTTATCCCATAAAAATGTTTCGATTTGAAAGTGCAGATACCTGTGTATAACCAAAAAATGTAATTTTATAGAATTTGGAAAGTAAAAATAAAACAATGTTTTAATGCAAATTAATAAGCGTATTAATAATTATTTTAAAAAATTTACTATAGTGAATTTCCTCTATTTAAAATTTACTATAATAAAGTTTCTTAAAATTTACTATTGGAATCTGACATGAAGGTGCGGCTAGGATGCAATTGAGTAGTGTTGGAGCGCGCATGTACGTAAAATATATGCATACTGTCTCAAAATTGCACACCATTTTTAGTTAAAAATTTTCCACCAGATGTCATATCAACTTTTATCAGATCCCAATAATGAATTTCCTTGAGAGTAAAAGTATTAAAGTAGTAAAATGTACTGTTTTCTTAAAATTTACTATAGAAACTTACAAGGGCCTTCGTTTCGTTCCTGAAAAATTCGCCCCTTTGCACAACGAGGAATATCTTAAAAATTTGCGAAAATAAGAATGTCAAAAATTATTGCCTATAGAATTATCACGAGGGCGTGTTTGCTTGGTCGATTAGCTGCGTCTCGGAGTCTAAGAGAGAGAGAGAGAGAGAGAGAGAGAGAGATAGAGAGAGAGAGAGAGATTGAACGTGGGAATGAAATGAAAGCCTCTTGTTTGCGTCATAATGTCAACGGCAAATAAATCATAGGAGTCATGAGCGAATGAGAGAGAAAAAAGTAAGAAGACAGAGGAGAATGAATTCGAAGTCGATCCAAGTGGAATATCGTATAAACGAGGTAGATGTATGGAGTTGAGACACAGGTAAAGCCCCGGAGCTTGGAGTGTACTCACTCACCGGGGCAAATTGCACTTGAGGAACGCAGAGATTCCAGCATATTTTTTTACCTCTTGCTCCCACCTCTTTTCTTTTTTCCGCTGCATCGCACTGACCGAAGAGGTCAAACGGCGAGGAGATCCTGGCAAATATACTTGAACGCTGGACCGACTCGGGCACGTTCTGCTTCGAGGAGAAAAAGGCAAAATGAGAAAGAGAGGAAGAGGTGGATGGTAGAGGAAAAAAAAAGTGTAAAAGAAAATAAAAGCAGCGGAAGAGAAAGAAAGTAACTCGTGTTCGGGGATGGACAACCCGACCTTGCAATAAATCGCCTCTATCAAGATGACTCGGTGCTCTCTTCTCGAGTCTCGAGGCACAAGTGTGGCGTCTCCATCCGAAGGGATCTCTCTCTCTCTCTCTCCCTTTTAAACACTTTTTCCATCTACCCCCTTCTTCATTTTCTTCTTTGTCCGGCTTTCTCCTTCTTTCGCCCATTCTCTTGGCATCTTTCCGGAGGGCAAAAGAGTTGAGCGAAAAGTCAGAGAGCGGATGAAGCAGAAAGAGAGGACGAGTACCGAGAGCTCTCGTTGCTCGTTTCGCGGCCCGAGCGTAGGCGCAGTACTTGCCGGACGAGGACGGAATACGTATTTGCGTGATGATGAGCCTCTACCACACGTAATATAAAAAAATACCCGTAGGCCAATTCACGAAAGGATCATTTTCACCCTGAGAACATACTTTGTGGATACGCACGAATATACTATTACCGTGCAACCCGAAAAAAAAGACGATAAATATATAAAAGGATGAAACTGCAGTATAGTAATCGAGATATATTTTTTGCAGTCGTATCAAATTTATGTAAATATTAAAGTACCTTTGTGAACACGCTTCTGTGACACGAGGTGTCGACCGACCAAATGGCACGGACAGATAATCAGACGCTTCTCTGCAACTCGTTTGAAACAGCTTTTAATTACCAAGCACTTCAATTACATTTTTTGCCATAATTATCCTTAAGGTGGTCCGATGATTTGCGACTATTCAAGATTTTGTGATGAAATTTGGTGTATAAGGTAAACGTCTCAATAGTTGGACAGCTAAAAGGTTTTCACGCTGTATCTTTATTTTAAAAATATTGGAACAAAAAAATTTGCCTTAAATTCGCATTTAAACTGTTGTATGATATTTTAGAGAATAAAAACTCATTTTATGTGTTAAATTTAGGCAATACTTCTAGTAAATGAATACTTGGACGTTTAAACATGTAGAATGTTTCAATAGTTGGATAAAAATTGACACTGTCCCTATAGGGTTGAGCGAGTTTGTTGTTGAGCGAGTTAACGTTATGAACAATAAACCTCTTTGTATATGAAAAATAATCCATACGATGATTTTATTGAGAAAAAAATAATTCAAATATTAAAAATAATATAGTAAAAATTGTTCAACTATTGGGACATGTCCATCTATTGGGACGTTTACTTCATTGATATTAATATATTACTCGTCTTGTGTCCAAATCCCAATATTATTCGCTTTTTGAAAATTAAAACATTAATTCTTAAAAATCATAAATCTGCGATATCTCTCATAAACCTTTTACGTTAAAAGTTGTGATTCTTTACAATAAATATTTCGATTTCTAGATATACTGTGAAGCATCTTCTAATCTGACATACCTTTTAATATTACACCAAAAAGAACGTTTATCTTGGAAAAAATTTCAATTAACCTAAATTAACCTAAGTCAGAACGCGCCTATCATCTGGCCACCTTAAGTGATATTAATAATCATTAAATCTGAGATATAAATAAGTAAGGAAATAAACAACAGTGACAGCGATTCTCGAACGAACGTCTAAAACGAGTCGTCTTTCAAGACATGAGAGAGGATCCCAACGACTTGCGAAATAGACTGTAAATATCATCGCGTACTTAGCATACACTGGTTTTAACCCGTCACGTGTATGTTAACGAGTGAAAGTGTAGAGGTGTGCGCGTGCTTTTGTTGCTATTGCCAGTGAGAGGAGAAAATAATTCTTGCGTGTATGTAACAAAACGAGAGACGACTCGTACGAATGCTTATCCCTTTCTGGAGATACACGCTTACGTACGGGACGTAACAACGATAATGGAGGGCACATGTATCCGTGGACGCTGGCGCGTTGATAGGCCAGTGTCGTTTACCTGTGAAAGGGTATTGTCCCAAACGGTCGCACGCATACGTCGAGAGAGCTCGCACGTATGCTCCTTATGAATAATGATAATACCTCGTTGAACGCCCCGGGAACAATAGTCGAGTTATGCTCGTACGTTTCGCGTGGGAGGACTCGCGAATCGCTCGTTCTGCCCCTTTCGAAAAACGTTCTATTGCTGGATACACTGGACTTGGATCTAACGTTACTCGATCCAATGAGATATACCGGTGAATGAAACAAAGCGTCTTGTAAAACTTCTAGTATCCTGGATACTTTTTCAATGATTTAGATAATGATCTGGGTAGAAATTTAGACAGGGAGTCATATTGGTGATCAGATTCTAAATAGGTTTACGTTAGGTGTTTACCCTGATACAGGGAGAACTCGCGAATTTCTCGTTCTATCCCTTTCGAAAAACGTTCTATTGCTGGATACACTGGACTTGGATCTAACGTTA
>JAPYYW010003394.1:0-15556 GCA_030522545.1 Cremastinae sp. A BG-2022a
CAATAAAATGTCAAATGACATTTTATAATAACTGTTATTTATAATAAACTATGAATGAAATGTCAATAGAACATCATCAAAATTCATTATTTTTATTTATATACATATAATATTTTGAAAAATTATGATACGTTTTATTAAGTTTATTAACGTCACGATTTTGATTAGCATTGTCACTGATGAGCCACCTTAAATACGTCCGCAGGCGACTTACTCCCTAACCCTGTATCGCATTCGCACTAGGACACGGGGAAACTGCGGAAAACCCGTGTCGATACATTCGACGATGTTTTTTTCTGTCTTTTCTCCCTCTCGGAATTTTGATGCGCGAGCGGTCACCCATCGCAGTACTGTCCGTAGACAGCGTTGCTTAGCTTGGATAATCTCCGAAGCCACATCTCGGTCGCGCACCCAATTCCGTCGATTGATAATAAAAATAATATAATATTTAAAATATGAATTAGGATGAATCGATTGAATATAAAATTACCAGGGCGGAAGGAGAACGAGTTTTGCGTAAGCTTGAGGGGGAAGTCCATCATCGCGAGTGCAAAGTTCATCAGCGGCCAAAAGCGAAACGACCAATTCTTTCCTGTCAGCCTCGTACCAGACGTGAATCTGAACTCTTCCGCTCACTTGCTTCATCACTTGCATTTGTTCCTAAAAATATGACACTGATCAACGATAGTGATCAACGAAAAAAAAAATGCACACGCACATACACACGCACGCACGCAGGCACTCACTTCTCTTCAAACATAGCTAATAATAATAATAATATTATTCGAAAAAATAAATATTATAAATTACGAATACAGTATCGGACTTGCATGCGAAGCAATCGAGAGAAGATATAATTTGCTTTCTCATTTCTCATTTTTTTTTCTCATCCCGTTGTTCGCACTACATATATAGCTAAGAGATACATATAGTATATGTATTTCAGTAGTTAAGTCGAGAGATTCGACATGATCACAGGGAGTATGGTTTGTTTAATAAATAATTCAAAAACATACGGTTTACATATACAGAAATATCGACGATAGAGTTGGAGTGAGACGGAGAAAAAAGAAGACAGAGAGAGTAAAAGGAGAAATGGCCAAACGATGAGGGATCGAAGAGGGGAAACTTTTTGGATCAATGCTGTTATGCATGTACGTATATACACAAGGAACTGGAAAATAAATTTAAAGAATGCTCGTTCGAGTACTTTGATTAGTTTGGAAATTTCTCACGTCAATTTTTTCTTCTAAAAAACACTATTTTCCAAACCAAAATTGACACGAAAAAAACTGCTTTTTCTCTTTATGAAGACTATTTTTTCAAAATTTCATGATATCTTGGGAGCATTTCTTCTCGTTATTTATAAAATTTATTTTAGTCAGTCATAGCACACAACTGGGAAATGGGGTTTGTGTTCAATCTACGCAAGCGATATTTTTTAAAAATCGTGTTTCTACAGATAATTTGCGTATCACTTTTGGGATCCTTATGCTTTCAATCCTTTTCTTTCATATTTATTATTTATCTCACTTTCAATGGCGAAACTACTTGTTAACGGAAAATGTGCTGCGCACCTTGTGGACTTGCCAGGGTCAAGTGCTACTATGCAACGTTCAGAGATTTTATCGAAATAAAATAATAATAATAATAATAACAATATAACACTATAACGAATAATGTGAGAGGAAAAAAGAAAAAAAAATGGTTCGAGGACGCAACGTTTTATGTAGACTTTTCCCCATTAGGTCCCGCCAACAAAATTTTATTTTTACTTATTTATTTATTATTATCATTATTATTAATATATATATTCATTATTTTTATTCAATCGTGCATTTATGCTTGTTTTGTTGACGAGGTTAAAATGCTATAGGGAAACAAGCTTTTTGGAGACCAATCAACGATGACGTTTGATCAATTTATTCTCATGTATATACACAAATGTCGACGGAAATAAATTGAAAAGAGATCTTTTTACGAAAAATGAAATCGAAAAGTGTTTTTTTTCCTGTAAATCTCGATGTAAGTTCTATCGATTGTATTGGAAAAGAGAAGGAGCGTCGTCAGGGCTTGGTCTCCTTGTGAACTCGAGCAAATATTTGCAAATACTTATTAGAGAGAGAGTGAGAGAGAGAGAGAGAGAAAGAGAGAGAAAGAGAGACAGTATAGCAGTGATAATGGACAGTTAGGCAATAGTAAATCATGTTTCTTGTTCAACTTTTTGTTGCAACATTTCTATGAAAATATAACAAAATAAAATATTCGATACGCCCATTAAAAAACAAATGAGGCTTAACCGGCGTATTTTATTCCATTTTTTTTTTCATCGTGACATTCGAAACATACAGAGATGAGAATAAATTTCAAAATAGACAGAGAAGAGTGATAAGTTCAATCGTAATAATGACACTCGATGAAGTGTGAAAAAAAAATTTTTAATTATTGAAAATAGGATAAAATTTATTAAGTAATAATCGTAAAAAATATAAAATACGCTAATACACACTAGAGTCGTGCCAGTTGGGAGAGAGTAGCGTGAGGGCCATTATCATTATTATTATTATTATTATATTATCAATATGCATATTCATATTTATGCTAAGCTTTTTTTACATGAAAACTTACATTTTCTCTTTCGTGATTCATCAGCGGTTTACTTTTTTTCTTACTCTTTTGCGATTTTCATGTAATTAATTTTTTAATTTCATCGAAATTTTTGGCTCATTGGGAAAAATACGGATATTGGAATTAGAGTAAAGAAAAGGATATGAGACAGAGCGAAATAGAGAAAGAGAGATAGATATAGAGATAGAGTGAGACAGAGAAAGCGTGACACAAGGTTCTTGGGTCTTTGCAACTTTTTTCTCAAATTTTCGCGTCATATTCGTTCATATAACTTTTATAAATAATATATATGCTTCTTCTTCATATTTTTATTTTCAGATTACATTCAGTTTTACAGATATTTATTTGTTCGTCTTGTTGAGTCGTCAACTTTATTTTTTTCATTTGTTTTTTTTTTTCGTGTTTCAAAATGACAGCGTCATTATTTATTTGAAAAAAATGTTTAGGGGCTCAAAAATGACTCGTAAATTAGTATGCGTAAAAATGAATATACTGTCAATTGATGAAAATAATTTAAATAAAAGTAATTCGAAAGTAGTCGGGGCTTCGACATTTTTCCAAGTATTGGTGATACTTTTTTCTTTAAAATACTCGCTCGCCCCAACTGGCACTTTAGCCATATTTAAAATATATCTCGATGAAGCAATTCTTTCAGCGGTGTTTTTTTTTCGTGAAACCAGTGTTTAAGCGCACTAAAATTACAATAAGCCAAATTTACGAATGGAAAATAATAGTATCGCATAAAAACAAAACAAGTTGAGAGAAAGAGAGATAGAAAATGCACGCGCGCGCGTTCTTATGCGTCTGTGGGTGTGTGTGTGTGTGTGCATAGAGATTAAAATATTTTTGAAAAAAGGAAAGGAAAGTGTGTAAAAAACAGTAAAAAATATGATTCCAGGCCGATACTGGCTTTCGGTTGCGAATTTGGTCGACAAACAAGTATATACTATCGAATTCTCTTTCCCTCATCTATATAATTGCTTCTAAAAGCCTACGATAATTACGCACACTTATTACGCTCATCTAGAACAACACTTTTCATCAATTACAAATATCGTCAAGATCTTCGTGTTTCCAGCTGTTTTTTTCTTCTTCTAATTCCTCTTTCTTCTTTTCGTATCATCTCCATCATTATTTTCTTCTCCATTCGGAAGGTAGAAATTTGTATACGGGTTAAATATAGCCATTATCGTTAACGAGGTCTCGATTATAATAAAACTTGCGTCGCAAGTGACAACATCGAAAATTATTCCTACATTTTCCTTTCCCTCGAAGATAATCTCGAAAATTATTCTCTTGATAACTGTAACTCTATAATTATAAAGATTTTTTTCGTTTTAAGCTCATATTCAGATATTAAGGATTTTTATTCTCCATTCTCTATGCAACGTCGCGCGCTTTCTCGACTTTGAGTCTCGCTGCTTACTTTTGCTAATTTTGCAATTATGTTTTCGTTTTTTTTTCTTTAACAAAATAAAAATATTCAGTAGTTTTTCGTGAAAAAAATTAATGCAGTTGCAAGTAAAATGGTAGCAGCGAGATTGAAAGAAGAAACATCGATGAAGAAGGGAAACATTTCTTCGCCGGCGCAACGACGAGTCACTACCGTTGATTGTACGAAAGCATTTGACTTCTCCTCTCTCGTCTAAAAATATCGAGTACGAATTAATTCTACCGAACATCCAATATACAATTAAAAATTTCAAATTTTGTTTTCGAAATCCCACTTCTTTTCGAGTAACCGCAAAAGTTTGTGGTCGGTCTACTTTGAGTGTGTCAAAGAGGAAAGAATTAATGGAAAGAAATTTTGTGCTCGAAAGAGAAAACAGGGAAAAATACAGAGCAAAATGTGCGCGACCAAAAGAAAGAGAGACAGAGAGAGAGAGAGAGCGTATGTGTCTATGTTAGTGTATAAATATGTGCAATAAATAGTTAATTCAATATTTAACAGAATAATAAAAATAAAATAGAAAAATATTCAAATTTTGTGCTATTTGTGAGAGTGACGTAGATATTGATAATTGTTTTCCACACACGTACACATTCATACACACGCGTGGTACACTTTTTAATATTAAACACAGAATGTGCAGCATTTGGATTATTTACAAGTCAGTCGTCCTTCCTATCATTTTCAGACATTCGCAATTCGCAAACATAGAACGTTTTTTTTCTATATATTTAAGAATATTTATACACATATAAAGAGGTCAAAATGACGTTTCAATTTATTGCTTTGATTGTTCAAATTCTCGGATTGTTTTCTGTTTTCAATTTTTTTCGTCAAGTAGATGGGAAAAATTTTATTATTGCATCAATAATAATTTAAAAAAGTAATTGAAAAATATTGGATAACACATGGAAATTTTAAAAGATATTCTACTTTAAAATCTCATTGACAAATTCTTTTCAAAAATGTTTTGACGACAGCCCTTTCTCATAAGCCCAGCTTCTAATATTTTTTTCGGTTTTTTTTTAAATATAATAATTACGATTACTTGTTTCGCATCGTTAATTGTTTATTTACAAAAATAATAGAATGATGAAAAATAATTTTTTAAAAGTATTACAATTGTATCTTCGAATTTTCGAGACTTTATCTAAAAAATAGTTGCAAATATCTGCAAGGATTTTCATAATTATGTCGAGACCTCGACAGAATAAAAGTACAATCTATAAACGCAATTTAATACACAGATTTTCTAAGAGAAAGTTATGCTAACCCGGGGAGTATACACGCGTTTCGATGAATGTTGAAATGTCTGTATTTTTTTAAAGAGCCTGACAACATGATAATGGGTTGGAAAATGGACTAAAAGAAAAAAAGGGGGAGAAGAGAAAGATTTCTTTTTATCTTTGATAAAGGTGAAAGATTTTCGGGAACCAAGGAAGAGAAAAGAGCGAGAGAGAGATAGAGAAAGAGATCGAACGACAATGAGATGTGAACGAGATAACGGACTGAGAGAAAGAGAAAGAGAGAGAGAGAGAGAGTGAAAGAGGTCACACTTTTTTTGTAGGCTCAATTTATGAACTCATTATACCGGCGTCTTTGGCAGAGTCCTTCGACCTTTTGACGATGACGGCGTTTTCTCCGTTTCCGATTCTGGAAAAACGTTTAATCGGTAAAACGATCGCCATGTGCTCGTGATTTGATTTTTTATCGCGACAGGCGATTCTTTCAAACGGCTTTCGATTTATATCTGGGTAATTTCACTTTTATTACCATGACAACAAAACTTTCATTAATTTGGAATTAAAAAAAACAAGCTTTCAATTACCAGTAACTAATTATTAAAGAATAATTAAACTTCACTCGTTTTCGACATATTTATAATCGAAAAACTTTCAATTTCGCATAACTTTCAAAAACATTTTTAAAACTTTTTAATATTATGCCTTGGCGAAACTTCGTTTTATGACAAAAGAAACGTTGCGAATAAATTTCAACAAAATCGAAGGTGGTCAATTTCAATCATTGATCAAAATGACGTATACAAGTACCAATTTTTATTTTTTTACGATATAGATTTTTCAGAATGAAAAATTATTCGAGCTTACCTAATTGAAGTCCCATGTTGCCGGAATTTTTACCGGAACTCGGCATTCCCGGATCGTCGAGGAGATCGATACTGCGTGAAGAATAAGAAGAGAATGGAAACAAATTCGCGAAAGTACTGACGGATGAGAAGCGAAGGAAAAAGGAGGGAAAAATCGAGTCGTCGAGCGTAAACGAGAGACTTTGGCATTGTTTTCTTCTCCACGCTCGCACTTCTCATTTTTCTCGACAAACGCTCCGTTTTTCTCACTCTCGAAACAGCGTACCATTCATTGATGCCCCATATGCTCAGTGAGAGGGGACAAAACAAAAAAAAAATGGTAAAACGAAAAAAAAAAATAAAAAATAGAGACAATAATACTCACATATCCGTGGCGTGTTCGACAACGAGCTCCGCCACGTCTCCCGTATGTTCGATTATGTGCGCCACGTCCTCGAAACTTCGATCGACCAGCGGCACTCCCGACCATTCGAGAATCTGAAAGATGAAATAATAATAATCGAGTAATGATCGATCGCTGAGAAACTAGATTTTTATTCAATTTTTTTTTATTATGACAGCAGAGGACGATGAAGAATAAGCTACCTTTTAATATTAAACATTTTATTTAGTTTTATTTGGGTTTGGTTCCTTAACTCTATACGGTCTGTTTCAAAAGTTGATGAAATTGAAACGAAATTAGTATCCATACAACATAAATTTTTATTGTACAAGTAGAAAAAAAAATTGCCTTTACAATGACCATCAATAAATCCCACGGCCAAACGATGAAAGATGTAGGAATTAATTTGGGCACTCCTTGCTTCTCACAAGGTTAGCTTATTTATGTAGGTTGCTCAAGAGTATCAAAAACTTATACATACTGGTGGAAAATAATAAATTTTTCAATTTCGTTTACAAAAGTATATTAAATAAAATATGTGCATAAAATAAAAAAATAATAATATCAAGCGATATGACGGTTGAAAATTTTTATTTTTTTTTCTTTATTGACAAAGTTTCGAAGTTCTAGGTGTGCCTCCAGGTGTGCCCTTTAAAATATTTTTTCAAAGTTGTTTTTATTATCTTTGACGTTGCTGTAAAATAGGTAAATATATAGAAGTTTTTGAATGTATATGTTATCGATTGTTTGCGAGATTTTGGTAAAATATATTACAAAAATATTGTTAAAGTGAGCATGAAGAAAAATAGTAAAGACTCAAAATGTCGGTATAAATTAGACAGATGGTAACGGGAAAGAGTACGTAGGGGTTGTTTATTTTGCAGAGGATAGATATATAGGTGCGGAAGATCGAGGTGTGGTCAAGCGAGAATATCGACGTCAAGAGTGTGCAGATTCTCCATCACTCATATTCCATCTCCATATTTCTCACTTATATCGATTAGTTTGGAAATAATTTATTCTCTCACCTACTTTTTTTTCTTCTTGCGAATTTTATTTTTGAAACTTCCTAACATATTTCATTTTTCAATTAATCAATTTTCTAATGCCCTTTTGCATTAGAACTAACTAACTAAGCTAAGGAAATTTATTCCACACTTGTCAAAATTTTCTAATGAAAAATGTAGATCAAGAAAATTAACATTTTTATAGGAAAATACTGCCAAAAGCATAAAGTTATTCATTTCTAGCAAGTTTCAGGCTCGAGTAAATTCTTGAATATTAGGTTGACGCACTCGAGCAAGAGTTTAGAAGGGGAGAAAATTTTCAACATTGCGATAAATGTAGCTTCAACGATAAAAGCCTTGAAATTCGAGTTGCTTCTCTCACTCTCATTTTACCCTCGTGTTGCGTGCCATGACCTCGAAGACCCTTAATTACTTTAGTTACTTTAATAAATCTCGGGGGTAGAGAGAGAGAGAGAGAGAAAGAATAGAAGAGCGACTTGCAAAAAACGAGAAAAAAGGCGAACCGAGCTCTCGCACAACTCGACGTAAATAAGTCAGAGGAGTGCCCAGAGGGCACAATTCACACCGCAAGTACAACCAACAATTCTTCAAAGATTCCTCGAATGTGGTTGCAATTACCATGGAAACAATACGAAATTTTTGAGAGTCAATCAAAATCTCGTAAGGTCTATTTCATTCTAAGCGTGATAGTCCTACTTTATAAATAAGGATAAATATAAATAAATATATTTTAGGATGAGTTACACCTTCGATTTAGTTTTCCCTGAAATATATTAATTCTGGTGTCATCCCGAGCAAGAATAAATACAAATGTTATAGGCGTGGAAACACCGCCTTCATATGTTTTTTCTTAATGCTAAAAATGTGCATCTTCCTATTCTTATTTATACTTGAATAAATACACAGTTGCTATTTTTGTATATTATTCCTACAATTAATAATTAGGTGAATTAGGTTCCCTCAGACAAGAATTAGGTGACGGTTGGATGGCGGTTTTTAAATTTATGCTGGAGGCAATATACCCCACCGATCCCCCCTCCAACATACATTTTGAAGTTTTGATTTTTTTAATTTTCGAAAAAATTTGATTATTGTAGTAAAAATGGTAAAACAATTAGCAACAAGGGATGAAAGACGAAACGACTAAAAAGATCTCTTGAAAAGCCATGTACCGTTTTTCAAGCTGTGTCAAAGGGGACGAAAGGGAAATAAAAGTAAAAGGATATAGACACAAAAAGGGAGCGAAAAATAGATTAGGAGGTTTATGCGTGACGACATCGGGGAAATCGTGCTTGGAGTTTAATTACTGGGGCGAGCTCAAGTCTCATACCAGCAGCTGCGGTTCTTAAGTTTTAAAACGCGAATTTTCGTAATCATGGGTATTCCGGTGACAAATGCTAAAAACGAGAGTGCAAAGCCTGTACTAGAGGGGATTCGACGACGAAAATTTCGGTGATAAAACAATTATGCGAAAAGTCCGCGTTCAGTGGCAAACGAGCCTACACGGATTTCTCCCAAGACATTTTAACCAATCCTCTTTTCATTATCCCTTCACTGTGCTTCGGAATGAGGTGAAATAAAAATCTCTCCGAGCCGGAAAACATTAATTGGATTTCTCCTCTTAATGTTTAGATAATTGAATTTTTTCTCATGTATTCAGTTTGTTGATTATTGAAAAGTTTTCCAGATCTTTTTTTTTTAATCGCTTTTACGTAATAAAATTTCGATAAAAAAAAATCGCGAGTGCGAATTCGGAGATTGTTTCGTACGAGATGAGATGCATATGTAGAGGAAGAAAAAAAAGTAAAATGACGGACGAAAAAGGTATTATTTCATTATCTTTAACGTGAACTTTTATCTTCTTATAAAATATTTTTTTCCTTCATATTCCTCGTTATTAAAAATATTAAATTTCGTTTCTTGGCGTCGAGACAGTGTCTCTATTGTCTGTAATTCATGGCTTAATCTTTTAGTTCTCGATATGTCTTCGATATCGCTATTTTTCCAGGACACATAATGAAGGCGAAAATATGCGCGGGCAAGAAAAAGAACAGGTTTAAAAAACTCATTCGAAGAGATTTTTTCCATTCGAATTTATGACCGCTATTTTGTTCGCATCAAAAATTTAATAAAAATATATGGAGCTTTAGTTCGATTTTTCTCATAAAAGAATCATATATGAAGATAAATATGGGAAACTTTTATTTGAATATAGCTCAAAGTAAAATCACAAAAAATGATGTCTATACCAAAAGATGTTCTTAGATATCTAATTACCTTTAGGGATATTTATATGATTTTTTGTGAAATTTTATATTATATAATTAAAATTTTATTTGAAATTTTATTTTATATTATTATTTTATATTATTTTATTTTATATTTCGTAATTGGATGAAAATGAGGGAGGATAGAGTAATTGTCATTTTACCTTATCACCTTTCTGCAGTCCGGCTTTCTCGGCTGGTCCACCGGGCATTGTGCAAACGATCGCTGCATACAACCGCCCGTCCAGACTCTTTTTCCCACCCACGACACGCATACCAAATCCTCGCACTGAAAGCAAAAAGGCACATTTTTTCTAAAGCAAATTTCAAACAAAACAGAATTATCCCATTCGTCATTTAACACCGATCCTTGCAGAATATTTGCCCTACTATTTCATGCACGCATCCCTGATTAATTCTGCAATAGAACTCTCGTCGGAACGTACACATCCATATATCACACTCTCGCAGCATTATTACATTCATTTCTTCCTATAACTATATGTATTAAATATCGAAAATTTTTTTATCATTTTTGAGGTAACTTAAAAAATAGATTTTTAAAAATGTGTTATTAAATTAGTCCCATTTCCTTTGCTTTTTTTTAATACTCCTTTTGAAGAATGTCAAAAGAGATCACAAAACAAAACAAGATAGAAACGTAATGTAAACGTCCCAACAGATGAACACGTCCCAAATAGTTGGACAATTTTTCCTACATTATTTTTAACATTTGAATGATCTCGAATGAATGATTTCATAAAACCGTATGGATTTATTTTCATATACGAAGAGATTTATTTTTCATAACTCTAACTTATTGGAATAAATTTGCTGAACCCTAAAGACAGTGTCGATTTTCTGTTCAACTATTGGGACATCCTATATAAAATCAAACGTTTAAGTATTTATTTACTAGAAACATCGTCTAAAATTAACATGTAAAATGAGTTTTGAATCGTTAAAATATCAGAAAATAGTTTAGATGTCAAAATAAAATGGAAAATCCCTCAGGTGTCCAACTATTGGGACGTTTACCTTATCTCGGCCTACTTTGGGCTCGAAGCTTTTCTATGGATTCGGAATTCGCGGAGCGGATTCGAGAGGGCAGAAAAAGAAATCTGTTCCATTTGACCATCGGTTGGAAACAGAATGGTTGGAACCAGATAACGGTTTATCCGATAACTCGTCTCTCGGTTATTTCTCTAATGGTCAATGCAGAATAAAGATACCGGGGGACTTCACACATTTCGATCACAATATCATTCATTTTGATTAAAATTTGACACGGTTCATAAAATATAATTTTAATTTTGTGAGGTCCAAACCTACTTCTCGCTACCTCTTTCATTTTTGTTTCTCAAACTTTGATTTTTAAAACTTTTTTTCAAATTCCAAAAATGTCACGCTCTAGTATTTGCTTGAAAAATACGAGCGTGGGATTTGTCCGAAAATTCACTCCAAATTGGGTGTTTCACATCACCTTAATCCGACTTCATGGTCGACACCTATGGGAATTGTGGCGAGCGAATAAAATTTTTCCGTCACATTGTATATAGCGAGACAACTATTTCAATTGACTTCATCGTTGTTAGTTGGTATTCTCAGATTTTTGAGGTTCAACATATATTTTGCTATATTTCAATTGAAAATATTTTACGAATGAATTGTTGAGAATAATTAATTTAAAAATTTTCTTAGTTATTCTATTGACAATTGTTTTCAATTCTCATGAATAAATATAACGAGCATTTCCCTATAAATTGAACCTCGTATTAAAATTTCATATTTTATCTCTTAATTTTATAGTCGATGACCTGTATACGCTTTTTTTCTTATTGTATAGTGTAATGTTAACTCTGCATAGATACATTTAAAAGATAGAGTGATGTGCCCGATACAAATGTACAGATCACGAAATATAATTGAGAGAAATATAATTTATTGACTTTATCGTTGTTAATTGGTATTCTCAGATTTTTGAGGTTCAACATTATATTTTACTATATTGAAATTAAAAAATATTTTACGACTGAATTGTTGAGAATAATTAATTTAAAAATTTTCTTAGTTATTCTATTGACAATTGTTTTCAATTATCATGAAGAAATATGACGAGCATTTCCTTATAAATTGAACCTCGTATTAAAATTTCATATTTTATTTCTTAATTTTATAGTCGATGACCTGTATACCCTTTTTTTCTTATTATACAGTGTAATGTTAACTCTGCATAGATACATTTAAAAGATAGATGAGTGATGTGCCCGATACAAATGTACAGATCACGAAATATAATTGAGAGAAATATAATTTATTGACTTTATCAATTTTTGAGGTTCAGCATATATTTTGTTATATTTAAATTGAAAATATTTTACGAATGAATTGCTGAGAATAATTAATTTAAAAATTTTCTTAGTTATTCTATTGACAATTGTTTTCAATTCTCATGAATAAATATGACGAGCATTTCCCTATAAATTGAACCTCGAATTAGAATTTCATATTTTATTTCTTAATTTTATAGTCGATGACCTGTATACGCTTTTTTTTTCTTATTTTACAGTGTAATGTTAACTCTGCATAGATACATTTAAAAGATAGAGTGATGTGCCCGATACAAATGTACAGATCACGAAATATAATTGAGAGAAATATATAGCACGAATGGAATCAGAGCGAGTGGAGGAGATTGATAAAGAGAGAAGTTGAGAGGATCGCAAAGCGAAACTAATATAGGGAGTCTATTCGTAGAGGTGGAACGTGCAGAGCTCGTCGGATACGTTCACCGCATTTGGTGCAATAGCTCGTGGAGGATCCTACCCCGGAGATAACGGCATGAAACCGCTACCGTTCTGGCAGGCCTTCAGAACTGTCGGCGACATTCCCTCGTCCGAGCAATACATTTCCCCGCCGCGCGTCTATGACGCACTATTCGCAGACATCTTCTCGGCTCTTCGCTCGGCTTGTACACGCCGTTATGCAAAACTATATCACTATTTTCACGCGATAGACACAAATTTATAGCAATTACTTTTCGAGCTGCTCCACACTTTTTACACTCTCAATCTTTGTCCAGTTTTCAGCTAGAAAATGTAGAACTTTTTCCAAAAAAAATTAAGGAAGGAATAGAAAATCTAAAAAGAAATATACTGGAAGAGGAAACAGAAAGAATTCAAAATTCCTCTTATAACAAACTGTATAAAGAGTTAATAAAAGAGACAGACAAAACATGAGAATATTGGACGAAAGAAAATATAAATGGCGAGAATAAAGAAAGGTGGGCAAGATTAAGATGTGGAAATATAGGAAGAGCAGGAAAGAAAGGTGAAAATGATTGGAGGTGCATGTTATGTTAAGAAGAAAACGAAAAATTAGAATATTTATTAGTTTTCAAAAAAGGAAGAGAAAATGTAAAAAAAGAATACAACGAATTGATTTCGGAACAAATGCAAGTGGAGGAAGTATAAAAGATAAAATAATAGAAATACTAAGAGGAGAGGTGAATATAACAATATGTAAATACTATAGGGAAATTGAAAAGTATATTCACTCAGAAGGAAGATTAATAAAAGAATAATTGAGAAGGAAATGCAGTATAGGTGTATAAACACGAACAAAGTAATTGTAAGTTAAGGAAGTATAAAAAAAAATAAAGCTGTAGATATATTAGTTAAGAAATAAGAAAACTTATGTAAGTGATGACTTTATATTTTTGTAAAAACACGAAGTGTATGCAAATAAAACTCATTATATATATATATAGAACTTTTTCCATAAGCATGCTTTTTTAATTAACACAAATTCTCGAAAAAATGTATATTCGCATTATCCAATAATTATAATGAAAAAGCTTTGTCCGAGAAAAAATTGGATCGAGGAAAAAGAGCGAGGGGAATATAAGCGTAATTTTAGGGCAGATTGGATTTACGAGGAGATAATTTGGGTGTGTAAAACACGAGTAGGCGTCTTGAAACGAATTTATGACGATCGAAATAGTATAGGGAGGAGGGAAAAAGGGCGAGGGAGGGAGAAAAAAAGAGAATCCCTCGACACGAGACTCATGGTGGAATGAGAGAGGTGCCAGGTGTGCACCGGTTCTGTACAGTTTCATCCATATGAGGGAAAAGAAGGAGGGGGGAGAGAGGGTGAAATAGGCAACTCGTGAATTAGTGGCTACCGGAGTAGCGAGAAGATTAAAAACGCTCTCCGAGAAAATTTTGGATTTAAATACACGACGGAAGCAGAGAGTATGGTCGGCTGGCCGAGAACGGCTTTTTTCCCTCCCCCGATCGACCGAGAATTACGACTCTGGCCAATGATTCTTCTCGACGGGAATCGCGTACTTGACATGCAAATTTAATGATGGAAACTGCTCCCGACGAATTTCTGACTCCTCTACGCTTCAACTACGGACGTGAGTGGATTTGAAACGTCCGTTTTTCGAGCCCTCCCGTATCCTGTGACAAGATTGAAAACGCATTAACTCCACATTTGCCACGAAATTTAGCGTTTTCAGCCCCGTCCGGAGGATTCCGATCAATTGTATCGAGCTGGCGTGCTTTCGGGTCCCTCTTGCCTTTTGCTATCGTCCAAATAAATGACGTGTGCTTGCTACCCAAAGAATATCAGAAAATGCAAACGTGAAGAGAATCGAGAAAATACTGAATATTCGGCTTAATTTATTTGGGAATCTGTTCGAGACGTGAATAAAAGTTTTTATTCGGATTCGAAAACACTGGGATTTACAAGAATTTATCTCCTCTTCGAAAGGTTCGATTATGTAAATCTCGGGATTGAGACTACTCGATCCTCCCATTGATTCAACATGATAATGCACTATTGGCTAACTATTTTTAACAAGTATTCTGTGTACACTTTTATATATACGCCTTATACGCTTTTTCCTTTTCGACATGTTTGAACTGATATTTTGCTCTTCTTCTAAGCGCATACTTTATACAACTTCGCATATAATGCACTCTATTCCGATTAATTTATTAGAGCTTTCATCTCTTTTTTTCATATAGGATACATCCGCACTGACATTTTTAAAAAAGTATTTTAAAACGATATTATAAATTAGAAACACACTACAAGATTCACTTTTCGTATGATTGAAAATTACTGGAACTAACACTCAAATGCACTTGTCGAATTGCTACTAAATGTTTTTCGGTAGCGAACTATCTGGCGAGACCCGACACGTCTTACCCCGACACTTTGCACTGGCCGACTGATTGCAAATTTCGTCATAAAACCGAGCAATTAACACCTTAATCGGTTTTTCACTCGACCGAAAAATTTTTTTCCTCATTACGCTCGACGAATTTTCTCTCTTTTTTTTATGTTTATGATCCCCGAACTATTGAGGTATATCTGTCCAGGTATATTGGATATAAATAATAGAAAATTGTGTTGCAAGTTGCAAAAATTTCGTGAAATTATTATTTTCAATTTTAAGAGCCTATTCGATCGGAAGATAATGAAACTATTAATTATTATTCAGGGCGAAATTCAACAATTCATATTGAAAAATTCAAAAAATTGATCGAAAAGTCAGTTTTTTCGATTTTTCAAGATGAATTCTTAGATTACGCCTCGAATAAGTAGCATTTTCGTTATCTACGGGAAATTTCCGATCGAATACAGTCTTAAAATCGATTGAAAAAAAATTCAAAATTTTTGCGA
>JAPYYW010003395.1:0-15161 GCA_030522545.1 Cremastinae sp. A BG-2022a
TTGTTGTTGATATAATTATTTACCGATTATTATTTTTATCAAAGATTCAATCAATATTTTTTTCTCAAAATTTACAATTAAATTTCATTCATTTAACTTACTAAATTTTTAAATAAAATAAATTTTTATTGCGTTGTAAAAGGTAAATAATTCTTTGCAACTTGTTGTTAATATAATTATTTACCGATTATGTATTATTTTTATCAAAGATTCAATCAATATTTTTTTCTCAAAATTTACAATTAAATTTCATTTATTTAACTTTCTAAATTTTTAAATAAAATAAATTTTTATTGCATTGTAAAAGGTAAATAATTCTTTGCAACTTGTTGTTGATATAATTATTTACCGATTATTATTTTTATCAAAGATTCGATCAATATTTTTCTCCAAAAATGTACAATTAACATTAATTCATTAAACTTTATAAATTAAAAAAATATTAAGTCGAGCCCTCGAACACATGTCTTCTTCTTCTTCTTTTTTTCATTTTCAAAGTATCAATTTTTCGCTTCGAGAATGCCGCTTTGGGAGCGAGAACGAGCCCCCGACGAAAAGGGCGAACCTGTGACCCTTTGAACTCTCGTTTTCTCTCTCGTTTCGTCGTTGGCTTTCTCTCTCGTTCTTCGGCAGGCCTAGGATCGGGTTTTAGGGTTGAACGAGCCGCCGTTGAGGGAGAACGCAGACACGTGTATTGATTTATTTTCGTCGATGTGCGTGCACGTCCCTGTGCCTGCAATCCACGAAGCCTCAATTGTCAGGGCCATGAGATTTCGTAGAGAAATAAAAGAGAGAGAGAGAGAGGGGCGAATAGACAATTGTGCTAACCAATCACCCTTTTTCCACCCTCTATATACTTTTTCCTCTCCTCCCTCTTCGTCACAATCGCCATCTGACCAGACACCTCGTTCACAACTTTTTTTCTCTTTCCTGTTTCGTCAAAAGTTCGCTTCAAACGTTTATTCATAAATATTTTATTTTTATTTATTTTTTTATTTTTTATTTTATTTTTTTTACGTTTTTGTTTTATTTTTTTTTTGAATTTTTTTTTATTACGTAATATTTCAATTTCCCTTGTTGAAATTCTATCCATAAATCTGTCAAAATTCAACGAGAGTCGAACTTGAAAATTGGGATTGACGTCGTAGAGGAATATCGTAAGACTGTAAAAATTTTTCAGTCGTATGATTTATGAGAACGTTTTTTTTTTTGGGGGCCTACGTGATTTTCTCGTCAGGAGTCTCTGGGCATCGTGTATAGAGCCAAGGAGAGAGAGGGGGATTTTTTTTTCCCACAGAGCTTTCCCCTCGGTCTAGGAAAATGCACGTGCAGTGGATCTCTCTCTCTTTTTTTTTTTATTCTTTTTCATTCTCTACGACGAGGACCTTTTGCTACGTTAGTGTTCAGGCAGGGGGCATTGTAATTTGAGATTCGAGGCAGGAAGAAAAAATAGATTTATTTTTTGCATTTTTAATTCAATGCACAAACAATTTTTGCAATAAACGATTTTTTTTTAATTTACAAAATTGCCATAAATTTTCATGTATATGTTCATCAATGTACGTCAAAATCAAATAATAATAAACAATTGAGATTCGAAGCTTGAAGAAAAAATAGATTTATTTTTTGCACTTTTAATTCAATGCACAAGCAATTTTTGCAATAAACGATTTATTTTTAAAAATTTCCATAAATTTTCATTTACAAAATTTCCATAAATGTACATGTTCATCAATGTACATCAAAATCAAATAATTAACAAATATAAAACAAAAATAACAATTACACTCGAACAATCCGATAAATATTCGATATATATTTTTTCAAATCTTATAAATATTGTATATTTTTTAATATATATTTCATGTATTTTTTAAAATAATCAGAAAGATTGAGAAATAATAATAACAAGTTGCATAAAAGCAGAAATAAAATCAGGAAGGGAAAACAGGAAGGAGAGAGCGAGAGAGAAAGAGAAACATGCAGGAAGGACGAGCAGGGTAGTCCTCAAAAGGTCCTCTCGTATACCTGCTCGAGAAAGAAAAAAAAAGTTCTATTCAATTTTCTCAAACTCTACGATCCTTGCGAATGGTTTCATCGAGCCAGTCATCGACCAACTCTCGTACTACCCAGATCCTGTCCTCTTCAATTTAACAAATAATATTTTATTCCAAAATTACACTGTGAGGAATTAAATCTGCACTCGCGAATAATTTTTACATTCTGTAAAAGTAATTCTAATTTTTTTATAAAATTTCATCAAAATGATAAAATGTTGAATTTATCGAGATTACTTTTGTTCGTTTTATCGTTAATGGTGATGATAAATTGAAAAAATATTTGATAATAAATAAATCATGTTTCAAAGTGTTAATTATATTCGTGATGGTTTTCAAATTGATAAATATTTATAAAAATAAATAAATAATGTTCTAAAGTGATAATTATATTTGTGATGGCTTTCAGGATGGATGTACCACGTGGTTGACTGCTCGATTCTCGGTGTAACGAGGCAGCAGAAGCAGACGATCGCGATTCACTGTCTACAACGTTCAATCGAGGCCGAGCCAAAGAGCGGACAGAGCCTGTATTTGCTCGGACGTTGCCTGGCTGCGTCGGGAAAGGTTCACGATGCCTTCATCGCCTACAGGTACATTTTTATCATTTTATACTAAATTTGTTTATTTACATTTTTAGCTCTTTTTCTTCCAATTTTCGTTTCTGTCAGAATTCTTTTTTTAATTTTAAGCGAAATTTTCCAATTAATTTGTAATCTGTAATCCGTATTTCAATTAAACTATAAATTTAAAAAATTATCAAACAAGACATTTCATTTATTTTATTTGATTATGTTTTTAGCTCTTTTTTTAAATTCTTGTTTCTATCAGAATTCTTATTTAATCTTGACAGAAATTTTCCAATTAATTTTTCATCTGTAATCTGAATTCCAATTAAATTATGAATTGTTAAGATTATCAAACTATATCAGAATTCTATCACAATTCTTTTTCAAATTTTAACAGAAATTTTTCAATTAATTTGTAATCTGTAATTCGAATTTTAATTAAACTATAAATTTTTTAAATTATCAAACAAGATATTTCATTTATTTTATTTGATTATATTTTTAGTTCTTTTATTAAATTATTGTTTCTATCAGAATCCTTTTTTAATTTTAAGCGAAATTTTTCAATTAATTTGTAATCTATAATCCAAATTTCAATTAAATTATAAATTTAAAAAATTATCAAACAGTATCAGAATTCTTTTTTTTAATTTTAAGCGAAATTTCTCAATTAACTTATAATCTATAATCATAATTCCAATTAAATTATAAATTTAAAAAATTATCAAACAGTATCAGAATTTTATCAGAATTCTTTTATTAATTTTAAGCGAAATTTTTCAATTAATTTGTAACCTATAATCCGAATTCCAATTAAATTATAAATTTAAAAAATAATGAAAACAAGGCATCAATTTCCTTTATTTTATTTTATTCTATTTTATATTCTTCAATAAAAGAAATTGTTTAAGATAAAAGGAAGGATTGTTCGTTGCTCTTTAATTAAAAATTTGACAACTTTCTCAGCAATGGTCTTTAAATATTGATATTTTTGTCGTAGAAATTCTGTGGAAAAGTCCGAAGGGAATGCGGACACTTGGTGCAGCATAGGTGTCCTGTATCAGCAACAGAATCAACCTATGGACGCTCTACAGGCCTATATATGCGCCGTGCAATTGGACAAGTCGCATTCAGCAGCCTGGACAAATCTCGGAATTTTGTACGAGAGCGTGAGCCAACCGAAGGACGCTCTCGCCTGTTACGTTAACGCTTCGAGGTGAATTTTCAAATATTGAATCTCATTGCGAGAATAAGGAAACTTTATCTCTCGTTAATCACACGTAAATATCAAACATACCTTTTTTTTCTTTATCGTTTATCGAAATATTCGTCATTTTATCGTCATGAACGTGAATTTTATATAAATTTATATTGCGAGAATAATGAAATTTTATCTCTCGTTAATTACATACAAACATCAAACATACTTTTTTTCGAATTTATCGAATTTTTCGTCATTTTATCGTCATTAACATGAACGTTGCATAAATGTATTAAATATCAAACATACATTTTTTCTTTATCATTTATCAAATTTTTCGTCACTTTATCGTCACGAACATGAACTTTAGATGTATTTTGTTCATTTTTCTCTTACTTTCATTCGAACATTATTTTCTGAAATATTCACAACATTATCCATAGTGACCATGATTTTTATTTTATCGTACATTTGTTTAACCTATGAAAATATCTCTGTTTCCCCATCGTTGAAGAACTTTTAGAAAAAGATGTCGATATTCCGTGAGTTTCGACGACAAGATTAGGACTGAACTTTTGTCGAGGGCGCTTTGTTCGTTAAACAATAATAATGGCAAAGGCCCAGACGACAAAAAGTGCATTTCCCTTCTCGAAATGACAAATCCGAGGATCAGATCCATAGTTAATATTGAATTGTGTTGGCAGGGGAAACAACAACACACCGAGTTTAGGAAGCACGACGACGACGACGACGACGACAACGACGATAACCAATAATAATAATCTCAACAATAACAACAACAACAATAACAACAATAATAACAACAACAACAACAACAACAATAATAATTCGAACAACGGAAGCAGCAACGGCGGAAGTCCGTTGACTTCCTGTCTCGGTGGCGGAAAATCCATCGGCAGCGCATCCATGAACCCGTCCCTACAGCAGCGGATACACTTTCTACAGAGCCATCTCAGCCAAG
Organism: Cremastinae sp. A BG-2022a; assembly: GCA_030522545.1. Classification (NCBI taxonomy): domain Eukaryota; kingdom Metazoa; phylum Arthropoda; class Insecta; order Hymenoptera; family Ichneumonidae; species Cremastinae sp. A BG-2022a. The sequence continues at coordinate 4,810 of JAPYYW010003395.1, forward strand.
CACCAATGCCTTCGATAGCTGCAAAGTTAGTTTCCCATTCCTGCTGAATCTTTCTTTTTTTTTAAATTAATTTTTCTTTTTGTATTCTTTTTATTTTCTTTTTGTTATTTATTTATTTATTTATTTATTTCATTGTCGTTATTTTTCCCTTTTGTTCTCTTAAAGTCTATTCTTTTTTCTTTCATATGCATATTTCGTTCCCTTTACTTTTTTTTTTGTGTTTGCTTTATTTTTCGTTTTTTTTTCTTGTTCAGGCGACGGCAACTGCCGTCGATAGAAGAGGCCTGGAATCTTCCGATTAGTGCGGAGATGTCCAGTAGGCAGCAGCAGCAACAGCAACAACAGTCGTCGCAGCAGCAACAGCAACAACAACCGAATCCAGCCTCGACCGGGTACAAATATACGGGAGGACCGTCCGGTCCACCACCTCCGTATCCACAGGGACAGGGTCAAAATATCAATACCAAAAGATTCAAGGTACTTTGTTCGTTATTTTGACGATTTGGTCACGATTCAGTGAATTATTGTACGAGTAAATCTTAAATAAATAAATAAATATTTAGGGTACGTTTGTGTCCACAAAACTTGGAAACTAGAGGATGGACTGACTTGAAATTGTTATCAGACATTGCATTTTGACAGGAGAATGATTATATATAATTTTTATTCCGAAATTGAAGCGGAAATGGAACATTTGAAAATATTGGGGTGGTAACGAAGTGTTGACTCACTTAGCGAGACATTCAGTCCTTGTAAGATAGATGGAAACAAGTTATAGATTTAATCGGTGATTACATTGCCAGATGGTAGTTTTTGATAAAAAATGCAAATATTTATGTTTGTTTCGTTCGATAATGAGTCAATATTTAATTGACAACTCAATATTTGACAAATGATGCGTCTTCAAGACGTGATAACTTTTTTAATAATTGATATATTGACATAATTCTAGGGCCATTCTCTTTATTTTGCTAAAATTTTTTAAATTGCTTTTAATTAAGTTGATTTCGTCAACGAATTCATATTGAACAAACTAAAAAACTGATTTTTGGATCGTTTTTTGAATTTATCGGTATGAATTCTTGGATTGTGCCCGGAATAAGTTGCATTTTCGTTATCTACGGGAAATTTCCGATCGAATAAGGTCTTGAAATCGAAAATTAAAAATCCAAAAAATTTTACAAATTTTTGAAGGTATACCCCTTTCCATTTTTTCGAAAATCTTCAAGGCGTCATAACTTTTCAAAAAATCAATGAAATTGCATGATTCTTGCGCCATTCGCTTCGTTTTGCAAAAATCTTTAAAAATCACACCTAATAAAGTTGATTTGGTCATGAGAAAGGAAAGATATTGCAAATTGAAATTTTCATGAGTTCACGAGACCCTGTAAAAATTCACAAAATATTTTTCCAATTTTTTTTTCTATTTTAAGAGCCTATCCGATCGGAAATTTCCCGTAGATAACGAAAATGCTACTTATTCGAGACAAAATCCACAAATTCATATTAAATAATCCAAAAAACTGGATTTTGTATCAGTTTTTTCAATTTTTCAATATGAATTCTTGAATTTTGCCTTAAATAAGTTGCATTTTCGTTATCTACGGGAAATTTCCGATCGGATAAGGTCTTGAAATCGACAATTAAAAATCCAAAAAATTTTACAAATTTTTGAAGGTATACCCCTTTCCATTTTTTCGAAAATCTTCAAGGCGTCATAACTTTTAAAAAAATCAATGAAATTACATGATTCTTGCGCCATTAGCTTCGTTTTGCAAAAATCTTTAAAAATCACACCTAATAAAGTTGATTTAGTCATGAGAAAGGAAAGATATTGCAAATTGAAATTTTCATGAGTTCACGAGACCCTGTAAAAATTCACAAAATATTTTTCCAATTTTTTTTCCTATTTTAAGAGCCTATCCGATCGGAAATTTTCCGTAGATAACGAAAATGCAACTTATTCTTGACGAAATCCACAAATTCATACCAAAAAATCAAAAAAACTGGATTTTTAATCATTTTTTTAATCATTACGAGCCACTACAACCAGCTAATATTTCTTACAAAAAAAAAAAAGTGAGTCAACCACAATGATAAAAAAAAAACTTTATGTTCCAGCCTGGCGAGGAGCCAATGGGATCTGGAAATCAGCAGAGACCTCCCCCGTTCTACCTGACCTCGCAGCAGCTCCAGATGCTGCAGTTCCTGCAGCAGAATCAGGGAAGCTTGACGGCTCAGCAGCAAGGATTGTTGGCTCAGTTGCAGATGCAGTACAGGACGATGCAGCAGCATCAGCAGCAGCAGGCGAGGCTGCACGCGCAGCAGCAAGCAGCTGCTCGAGGATTGCGACCTGGACAGCCGGGATATCCTTCGAACTACGTTCACGGCCAGGCCCCGGGTGTGATAAAAAATTACGGAATCCCTCAGCAGCCCCAGGGCGGCACGGTCGCCCTCCAGACCGGTTTCACGGACAGTAACGTCGTTTACAACGCAGCGGCGACGGGGAATACCCAGCAGACGCCTGGGATGCCTTACAAATCGGCCTCAGATCCGAATTATCCTCAGAGAGGCGGCCAAGGAAATCCTGGACAGTTTTCCCAGTACCAGACGAGCCAGTACGGTGCTCAGGGATACACGCAGATATCGTCGACGACGAGCAATTATCCGGAAGGAGCTTCTGGAGCGAACAAGGATCTTGGTGTCACGGATCAGGAGCTCCAGGCGCTTCTCTCCCAGAAGGACATCGCGACGTCTCTGGCGGAGGATCTCCTGAAGCACTTCGGCTCGGAGGAACTCGAGGTTAAGGACGAGATCGTGAACAACGGGACACTGAGCTCCGGGCCGTTCTCACCGTCGAATCTCGAGGAGACGACCGAGGAGAAGGCGAAGGAGGTTAAGATCGAGAAGATGGACGACTCGGAGAAGAAGGAGGCGAGGAGCGTCGTCGAGACTGTCAAGTGCGAGGCGACCTCGAGCACGAACAAGGTCGAGAATCGGGTCGAGCCCGTTCTCAAGTTGGAGAGCCTCTGCGAGGCTCAGGCCGAGCAAGAAATGACGATAGAGATGGACGCGAAGAACGTCGTCGAGGCGTGCAAGGGCCAGGGTCTCCGGGGAGTGAGAAACTGCTCGATCCTCAGCGATCGCTCGCCCCCACCTGCCCCGCCGGATCCACCGAGCCAGCGTCTTACCAAGGAGCAACTTTTGCCCCCGACCCCAAGCGTTTATCTCGAGCACAAGAAGGAAGCCTTCAGCCCTCAGCTCCAAGAATTTTGCTTGAAACACCCGATCGCGGTTATTCGAGGGCTCGCAGCCGCTCTGAAGCTCGATCTGGGGCTGTTCTCGACTAAAACCCTCGTCGAGGCGAATCCCGACCATGGGATCGAGGTCAGGACGCAGATGCAGCAAACGAGCGACGAAAACTGGGACCCGGTTCTCAGCAGGAAGGTCTGGGGATGCATAAGCCATCGGAGCCACACGACAATCGCGAAATACGCTCAGTATCAAGCCTCCAGCTTCCAGGAGAGCCTCAGGGAGGAGAGGGAAAAAGCCCAGGGTATTCACACCGCGAATCTCTCGGACTCGGATTCGAAGGACAGCACCGGGGTTGTAAAACGAAAGAAAAACGCCTACGGGCTCGCCGGGAGGCCAGGATCCAAGATGCTTCGCTTCGGGACCAACGTCGATCTTTCCGACGAGAGGAAGTGGAAGTCTCAGCTGCAGGAGCTCATGAAACTCCCGGCATTCGCCAGGGTCGTCTCCGCAGGGAATATGCTCAGTCACGTCGGCCACGTTATCTTAGGCATGAATACTGTCCAACTTTACATGAAGGTTAATTTTTTTATATCTCTCTTTTTTTTAAATATCTCATCCCAGAACACAGAAAGAACGTTTTCGTAACAATTATATATGAGTTATACAAAAATTTGACAAGTTTTGTAAATTTTACGTATCAATGTTCCTCCTCTGATCTTCGTGTGTTCGAATTCCAGGTGCCAGGAAGTCGTACACCAGGCCACCAGGAGAATAACAATTTTTGCTCTATAAATATAAACATCGGTCCCGGGGATTGCGAATGGTTCGCTGTTCCTGACGCTTACTGGGGTGTCATTTGTGCCCTGTGTGAAAGAAACAACATCAATTATCTTCACGGAAGTTGGTGGCCGTCCCTTGAGGATCTTTACGAGGAAAACATTCCGGTCTACAGGTTCCTACAGAGGCCTGGCGATCTCGTCTGGGTCAATGCAGGTTAGAAATAAAATTTTTATTAGTTTTTTTTTTCATGTAAATTCAATTGAATTATCGTTTCAAGGGCAGCATTAATTAAAATTCATATTTATCGTCTCTCAGGCTGCGTTCATTGGGTCCAAGCGGTCGGATGGTGCAACAACATCGCTTGGAACGTTGGACCTTTGACGGCGAGGCAGTACCAACTCGCCATCGAACGTTACGAGTGGAACAAGCTTCAATCTTTCAAATCCATCGTCCCGATGGTCCATCTATCCTGGAATCTCGCGAGGAACATAAAAGTCTCCGATCCCCGTCTCTTCGAGTTGATTAAAAATTGCCTCCTTCGTACAATGAGACAGTGCTGTCTTATTCTCGAATTCGTGAAAAGCAAGGGAGTCGAAGTCAGATTTCATGGTCGTGGCAAAAACGAGGCGTCCCATTATTGCGGACAATGCGAGGTAAATTTAGACACTTTTTTTACATACTTTGTATTATTTAAGGTAGTCCTATCGTCAGATTTATTTTTTAAAAATAGAGACTTTAGTATTTATAAATGATAATCTTAAGGAGAAATTAATTATCAAAAATCGCTCATTTTCGTTATTAAAGCATAACGACTTTAGTACTTATAAATGATAATCTTAAGGAGAAATTAATTATCAAAAATCGCTCATTTTCGTTATTAAAGCATAACGATAATACGAAAATTCTTTGCTTCTGCTCACTTCAACATTTAATCCATTTATAGCGAATCGTAAGATTTTTGCGAAAAATGAAACTTCAATAAAGTACATTCCTACGAATTTTATCGTTTTGATGAAAAGTGGGGTTTTTGACTTATTAAAAAAAAATCTTTGTTAAACATGAGCATTTGCTCAAATATTTTACTTTTATTCATTCTTTATCAATTTTGTTCGTTGAGTTTGCACATCTTCCTATCTTGGTTTTCTCAAAAAAAAAATTTTTTTTGCGAATTACATTTTTTTTACTTGGAAAGCAACGTATACTTTTTCGATTACGTGACGTTTTGAAATTTTGAGATTAGTAGGCTCGAGTACTACTCGAACCGTTGATAATTAGTTTTTGATGTTGCAATTATCGGTAAATGAACATTACAATTCAGTTGACAATACATAAATTTTCTTATTCGTTTCTATTTTTTTATAACGATTTCTACTTTTTCGTAAATTACGTTAATTAGTTGCAAATGACTTTTGACTAGTCTCCAGCGATAGAACTACCTTAAAAGGTAATTATTGGACAGAGGGTCTCTCGCTAAAATCGGGCTAATTATATTTTAATAGGCTTCTTATGGTTAGAAAACATAATTATAATTAAAAAGTTTTTTTTCTTAATTTATCTGTGTACAATGTGATTTTTGAGCTTAAGTTTATGAAGAAAAGTTGTTGCAAATCGATTCAGGAACAACGTATTCAAAATTCAAGCTCATGCTAGGTGACCTGTACTCATTATTCACCTATGAAAATCATCAATAATTAAGTTGTGAGATTTTAATTTAAAAAAACTGAGAAAAACTTCAAAGTGCCATAAAGAATTGTGCAAAATTTCAACAAGCTTCACCATCCAGTTTACATCAAACAAGTTTTACCCAAATTTTCAACGAAATCCCATAACTATGATTTAATACTAGAACTACCTCCATTGAAATTTCGTCTGTACACATTTGACTAATACAAGCCCCTGAATCATCTGAGAATTTAGTGTCAATCACATTCCATTATTAAAAAAATGTCTATGACCAAAAAATATCATGTGCCATCGCAGTATAATATTATTTTACGTTTTCTCCCCATACACAATGCAATAAAAAAATAATCAGCTCAATTTCATGAGAAGATACCCTCCAACAATTATCATCTAAAAATGTTTTTTTTTCTTTTCAATTCCATTTAACTCAATCGTTCGAATTTTCAGATCGAAGTGTTCAACATTTTGTTCATTCGGGAACAAGAGAAACGACACGTCGTCCATTGCATGGATTGTGCGAGAAAGCAGGCTCCGTCGTTGGATGGTTTCGTCTGCCTCGAGGAATACAGGATGCACGACCTGATGGGGGTTTACGACGGTTTCGCGTTGCACACGTCGGTGTCGCCGGGTCTCGCCGCGGTCCAAGCGACTGCGAGCCAGTCCTCCTGAGGTTACACCCAGCACCGATATCTGGACTACCTTGGAACGTTGCAGGATTGAGCGAAAACACAGGGAGGAAGGAATGAAAAATTCGAAAGTGACGTTTCCTCGATGCTTTCTCCGGATGTCAGTGCGACCACTTTTTTTTCCCTACGTTAAGGATCATCCACGTACCTGAAGAACTGCTGTAAAGAAGAAAAACAAGAACCGTGCGAGAACCACGGGAGAGTCCGCTCTCTCCTCTCTCTCCCCTCTCTCTCTCTCTCTTTCTCTTTCTCTCGTTATTTTCGAACCAAAAGTTGCATCAGGGACGAAGGGAAGGAAACGGAACGTTTTTTCGATCGCACGAGCTTCGCGGATCGACTTAGTTAGCACGATTTGTACAAAGGACTTAAAATTAAGTGAGGGATTAGCCTAAATACCACCGACATTCGCGGGATCTCGCCGGTCAGCCGGAAGTGGCGTGAAAATCTCCAAAAGTAAAAAAATATATATATATTTTTTTCTTCCCTTCTTTTTTTTTCCTCGGGAGAATCGCACCAAATCTTGTGATCAATTTCCTAGAGTGATTAGGAAGATGTTTGTAATTTAGAAAAAAAAAATGACGTCGAGTGATGAAAAAAAAGAACACTTTTTTTCCCCTTTTTTTCTCTCGATGAAAAAAAAAATAAGTGGCAAAGTCTCTCCGAGTCGCAAATACACTGCCTGCTCGCAATTTAATTAAATGAGAAAAATGTATATTATTTTAAATATTATTACCGTAAACGTAAGTCGAGGAGGCTGTTGCCGATCGTTCGCGAATAATACGTAAATTTTAAGAGACCGAAACTGCTCAAACGGGAAAACAAAGCGGAAAAATGTAGTCGCGAGAGATTTTTTTTTGGGAAAAAAGTCGTGTAAAGATATATCAATGAATTAGCTGCCATTGAAGCAAAAAAAAATAATGCGTTTTTAAAACGAGGCTGTCCGAAAATCGATGCAAAAATCTCTTTTTATACCAAAAGTCAACGAGTCTCGGACGTCTCGAGGTGGTAAATGAGAGAGAGCATAGCTTGTAAATTTCGTTCTTGTAAACTTCGTAGTTAGAGACGAAAGAAATGAGAATCGAGAGTCGAGAAAAATCTCTCGTGTACGCTGGAATAATCATTGTTGAGATGAAAAATCATTGTAAAAAGCACAGTCAAATATTTTCAGACTCGTCACGGGCGAAAATAATTAATGATTTATCGATAAACGAAGGTAATAAATCGCGGTTCTGATCTCAGTTGAAAAGAAAAGAGGAAAACCGTTATTGGTAGTCAACAGTTAATTTAATATAAATTGTAGTATCGTTAGTAGTCGATAATTTTTTTCATCTCGATCGCAACCCCAATTGCATTGAGATTTTCTTTTCGTGTGTGTAAATATGTACAATACCCTACAGTCGATTTTTTTCGTGGAGGGAAAGTAAACGTCAAGAAAGATCGCAACTCGTAGAGTCGTTCTTTTTTTTTAGAATTTATTCAGAATAGAAAATTTTCTGTACCAAGAATTCGAAATTTACTGTATTTTGATAAAAGTGAAAAAAAAAGCATTATCGTGAGGAAGTAACGAGTAAAAATCGTATGTTTTTACCATACAAAAGCAAACAAAAAAAAACCAAGACAAATACGAAGATTTATTTTTCTTTCCCGACGAGGAAAAGTATTTTCTAATTCACCTGTAATTGTAAAAAAAATGGGAAAAATCGAGATCGAGAAAGAATGAATAATAGTGAAGAGAAAATAGCGTAGCGACGAGGACGAGAAAAAAAAGGGTCGATGGGGGAAGGAAAGAAAAGCTGAAAAATTCACTGCCAAATTGTGATAACCACCGAACTCTCAAGAATATAAGAAAAAAAAAATCCCCCGGAGCATTTTCTTCGCTTCTTCGCATCTGTCCAAAACGAACCTCAGAGTTACCAAGATTTTTATATTTCTCTCTCTCTCTCTTTCTCTCTCGCGTACGTATTTTTTCCACGTTTCTCTCGCGACTGTCGCTTCGACGACAGTTTGGCCAGTGCGAAACGAGAGGAAATTGCTCCGAGATAAGATTTCGAGATTTTTTAAAAGTACACAGACGACTCGAAGACACTCAATATTTTCGAAAAAAGAAAAGAAAGAAAAAAAGCAAGAATGGCTATCTCAAAAGATACAAGATTTTCCATTTTAAAAAATCGTAAAGTGTGAATAACGTATCATGTATTTTAAAAAAATTGGTCTAGGAAGCTCTTTTAAATTATATACACGAGAACAAGAAGCGATAAAATGATATATAATGTGTGTCGTGGGTGTGTGAGTGTTGACATGTACAGTGCCTTTGTACCTTAAAAGCAGGAGAAATAGAGTCACGAGTCGATAAAGTTGAAGAAAAAAAAAATCTCGATAAATTGTGTGGAGCAAAAAAAAAGAAGATGAGAGTAAAAAGTCGCCTTTGTATCGCTTTTGTATTCTCGTAGCATTTTTTTCTTTCGCGATTTTGTGCGATGCGTTGCAAATTCGAGCAACGAGAGAGAAAATTGGTAAAAGTTCGCACGTAACCACGATGAAGGGGATAAATGAAATGAAGAATTTTTAATTGAAATAAAAATTTTAGTACGCGACCAATTTGTGAACGAAAAGTAAAAGTGAGGGAGAGAGGGAGAGAAGGAGAAAGAGAGTTGATGCGTCATTAGGACGGAATGTAATTAAATAATTAATTATCATCGATAAATGTAATTGTAAAGTCTGTACAGTTATTTCGGCGAGATAACGAGCCATCGGGTTCCCCATGCGCCACAAAGAATGGGAGGATCGATGGCGATCTGTAGGTAGCCTTGATTAATTAACTTCTCGCCTCCTTTATTAATTATAAATTAATTAATTAATTAATTGTTCGATTAATTAATTAATTATTATCATGAATCATTGCTATTGTCACTATTATTATTGCGATTATTTCGAATATTATTACGATCGATAATATTGTGTTTTACTATAACGATGTAATATACGGTTATACAGATTCGACCTGCAAATCTGACTGTCTTCATTTCTAAATTTATTTTCTTTTCTTTTTTCGATTTCTCGACGATTGTCCATGTCCGGAGGAATTCATTTTCTCACTCGCATCTGCTTTCTTCGAGCCTGGACGACTCCGTAGACCACCGCTGCGAGACTTCGGCAGTTGCTTCGATGCCTCGACACTCCCTCGGACTGTATGTCGCTCCTTCCCAGCACGAAATACGTCTCCATCGTTCCCTTGCCCTTCACCTCGATAAATCCTCGTTTCTGCGTCTCGTAACCACGGGCTTCCAGAAACTGCAATTCAAGTACGACGTCTTAAAAATTCATCATTTTTTTATCCTTTTTTTACGTGATATTTGTTAGGGGTGTGCGAATATCGTTCGAATTGAATCGAATTATTCGAAAACAAATTCGAATTTGAAACATTTCGAATAATTCGCGAATTACTAAATTATCACTGGATTTTCGAATGTTTTTAATTCAAAGTTCATTATATCATGCATCAGAATATTAAATTTTCGAATAATATACTTTTTTTAAATTTAAAACATTAAAAATAAATTACCGATTCGGTATCGTATTTATTATTTTTGAACAAAAATTTGTAGCAAATTTTCAAACGTTGTATTTTGATAATACTTTCTTGGCTACAATATTTAATCATGTTGTTTCATTCTCATTTTAAAAAATTATAATTTCTACTGCAACAAGCTATTCAAAAGTTTCCTTTCTATGTAAACTTGAGGTAAAATCATTAGTTGAAATTTGTTTTCTATAGAAATTTTTTTCAACTAGATAAACCTTCTTTGATGCTATATAAAGGTTGGTGCCAAATTTTAAAAGATTTCTCTATCTAGATATCAGGATATTTCATGTTGAAAATCACATTTTTAAACACAGGCTCTTATGGAAAGTTACAAAAAGATATGATTTTCAACAATAAATATCTCG
>JAPYYW010003396.1:0-15158 GCA_030522545.1 Cremastinae sp. A BG-2022a
AAGAGTATAAAGTTAACGTACTGCCGGATGTACGTTAACTCTCTTCACTTCTCTACTCTTGATATTACTTTTTCGTATTTTATCTTGAATGTGGCTGCTATAAAAAAATTGACTATTTTGGAATAAATTTACTCAAAAAAACTCTTCTGCAATTTTAAAAAGTCAAATTTAGCTTAAAATATGGTTTTGATTAGAGAAGCGAAAAGAGTAGAGTTAACGTACTGCCCTGTAAACAGGTCGTGCGGTTAGGTCGTACGATTGGAAAGCGTTTCCGGAGGCTCGTCGGAGGTTTTCCAGCCGCGGATGAGCGTCATCTTGCTGGGGGCTCGTCGAAAATTACATAATCGTAAAACGGTCTCGTATTGTATGTGCAACGCGGTCGTCATCGTCATATCTTTCCGTTCAACGATTCCAGACGCACCACGCGACGAGTCGGCTTTTCTCCCCCCTACGTCGGCGAATTGGGCCCGCGTCGCGATCCCACGACCTCCTTCGCCTTTTTTTTTATCTCGCATTCGTCGTCTCGAGAGCGAAGCGAGCACCGCGAGAGACACGTGACTCACTAAATAATATGCCTTCGGGAGAAAGACGCGACGAGCGGGACACACAAGTCGTTCCTACATTCGCGCATCGCTCGCTCGCATCGTACGATTATTTTCTCGTTTGTATCAGTTCCGACCCGGAGAGACGTCACACGTCACGATATTACGAATGCGACCGAAAGACTCGTGTCGTCTCTACCGTCGTGTATTTTCCGTACAGTCCAATAAAACTGCCTCGTTTTTTTTTGTTGAAATATTCGCAGCCATTTTTCCTTTTTTCGATATATAAAGGAAGTAATTTTTATATCGCTTGAGATGGTTCGTCTGGAAAGCGTGGCTAGATTTCGACAATTTGCATAAAGCTTTTTGGTACCCTCGGATAGAGGCACGTCGGATCATTTCTGACAGGAGAATATTTGAATTCGCGCTCTCATATGGGAGAGCATGGAAAATTGTGATTTTTGAGGATTTTTATGGGACAGGAAATCTCAGGAAAAATTTAAGGATGTATGTCACATTTATGAGATAGTTAAACTTTTCGTGAATCAAAAATATATGTTAAACTGATGAATCACGCTGAATCGATTGGAAAAAGAAAAAAAGTATGGTTACCGATCGTTTGAAAAAGATATTGAAGAATTAAACTATGGAGGTTTCGCTAACCTCCATTGATGAAACTGTCACTTACAGATGTGTACTCATTATTTTGTTTATCATAATTTTCATTGATATTGAAATTTATAGCAATATACAGTTATTCCCCATCGTTTGAAACAAAAGAATAACCTTATTGTTCATTTAAAGCAAATAATGAACAAAAACAAAAAAAATAAAAAGGGAAAAGTCATCAAACAGAATTCTCGTTTTTATCCTTGACGTCACGAATCCGGCGTGATTCTGTCTCGGCGATATGCCTCGGTATGTTTGCAGGATTCTTTCCGCTGATCCCCGAAATGCCTCTCTTCGGAGCAAGCTTTCGTCACTTCCCCATTCGCCGCGGAACATTTAATCCTGATTATTACTCTGAGAAAGTCCTTCTTACGCAGTAAAATAAAAAATAATAAAAATTATCTTGCATTAGTTTTTCTTCGTTCCAGGTGGTTTTTAAGGATTTTTAAGGAACGTTAAATTCATAAAACTCAGACTCTGGCTTTTGTTAAAAAGTTGCCGATTTTTTCAGTCTTAGTTTGATTATCAATTGAAAACTTTTTAACAATAATTTTAACAATAATTTTAACAATAATTTTTTATCGTTTAAACATTTAAATGGAAAATATGTTAGTAAAACATTTAAAAATTACTGTTTATATTAAATGAACACTACTATGAATATATATTTGTAAAAATTCACAAGAATCTCACATTTTTAAGGTAGTTCTATAGTTTTATCGATTATTCAGGATTTGGTTTAAAATTGGTACAGTCATTATTAGATATGTTTTGCATATGCGTATCAAATTATAAGAGGTTTCACCACGTAGAAATTAAGATATTTATTGTTAAAAGTTCATATTTTCAGTGCTCTCCCATAATAGCCTGTGTTAAATATTGCCATAGTCAATCCTAAATATCTTGAAATCTAGATGGTGAACCTTTTTAAAATTTAGCACAGCTCTTTATTACACTTCAAGTTTTTTTTTTAAATTCTAAGATTATGATTTTTTAAATTTTCATACATACCTAACAAGTACAGGTGACCTGGGTCACCATGGACAACCTTGAATTTCAAGTATGTTGTTCTTGAAACAATTAGCAACAGCTTTTCTTCATAAACTTAAGCTCTAAAACCACATGGTATGGAGATAAATTGAAATAAAAACTGTATACCTAAAAAAACTATCTTTGATTTGACTGTACCTATAGAACTATCTTCAATTTTTATTTAGTGCAAATTTACGAATTCTCCATATGAAGCAATGTTAAATCTCAGCAATTTTGGAGTTTGATATCTCTTAAACCATTCAGTAAAATGATTTCAAATTTGGCACAACATTTTTTCACATGCTTAAGAAAAAAATACAAAAAATGTAACGAATTTTCATATTTTAAAAAATAACGAGGCTTTTGAATCCCATCGTTGTAGAAAGTTTCTTAAAAGACCCAGCGAACACGCGAAGGATTAAGAACAACTCGTTTTAATCTTTCACATTAAAAAAAATATTTTTTTTCATAAAAAAAATCATGAGAAAAATTTTTCTGTATTTGCAGATGCAAAAACATTTACTGAGTTTCCTGGTGGGTCTTCTCATGCTGGCAACGGCTCGTAATACGGTATCGGCCCGAATTGTATCTGTATTAGACGCAATTGACGAGGAAAAGGCTGTATTGAGTAACTTGGAAAACGCCGTTTTGCAAGAAAATATCATCGAGGAAGTAGAAAAGCCGGAAACCTTTGACGACTTGGAAAAGCCACGTAAAGTCAAAGTATGTACGAAGAAATTTAAAAAAAAGAAATATTTCAATTCCCATTGAGTATTTTATTAAAAATTATGATTTTTCAATGTTTGTTTTTTTTATTTGTTTTTTTTTTCAAATCTACAAATTTTCATGAAGATTTGTACTGATTGATCTTTTTTTTCTGCAGAATAAGAAAATTTTAAGGCCATATGTCAATACCGAGATGAGCGTAGATCAGGTCACATTGGTTCAAGGGTAGGTCCCGAAAATTAATATTTAACCATGCGAACTTCTGAAGAATTGTTGACTGATCTGATTACAAAAAAAGTGGCTACTTTTTTATATGCCATTTTGAAATATATTAAAAATTATATTAATTGTGAAAATAGTTCACTAAACGGCATATAAGGGTTGTCAAACTATAAATTCTTCAAAATTTTAATAATGGATGGGACAGACAATCCCAACAAAAAGTAAACTCTTGGCGTGTTACATTCGTAAAACCGAGACTCTGGCTGTTGATATAGAAAGTTAACAATTTTTTGAGTACTAGTTTAACTATCAATTAAGCATATTTTAACAATAGTTTAAACATTTCTTATTGATTAAACAATTATACAAAAAAATCTTAGTAAAGCATTTTGAAATTATTTGTCTATATAAAATGAACACTACTATATGAATAACATATTTTTCAAAATTTCACAACAATTTCATATTTTTAAATTTTTATTTAGTGCAAATTTACGAATTGTCCATGAGAAACAATGTTAAATCTTAACAACTATGGAGTTTGTTTACTCTTAAATCATTTAGGAAAACAATTTCAAATTCGGCACACAATTTTGTCAAACAAAATTCCACAATTTTATAAAATTCTCATATTTCAAAAAATATCACTGATACATACTTAAAAACAATGATATCACTTATACACCGGCTTTGATAATTAAGTCCAAATTTAAAAAGGTTTCACAAAACTTTTAATTTTCAATTGTTTTGACGATAATAAATGTTAAAATTTTTTTTTAAAATGTGATTAGACTACTAATCGATAGTTTATATTTCTCCAACTTATTATGAAAAATTTTGTCAGGGATACATACCAGTTCATCCTTACAGACGATAAAGTATTTATTATGGAAATTGGAAAAGAAAACATTATTATTACGTGAAAATTAAATTACTGTTCGAAAACTAATGTTTAATTTTTTTTTCTTTAAAATTGTCAGACAATCGTATAACCTGACGTGCACCTCGTACGGGTATCCTCCGGCGACCATATACTGGACCCGAGGCGAAAATCCGGAGAATCAGGTGTGTTGACTGAATGAGGAAAAAAATGTCTACCCCTTTTTGTATGAATTACAAATTATGAAATCCCAGAAATAAGTCAAATGTTGAGGTTCGATTTGTCAAATGTTTCAAAGTGTAAACTGATTTACAATTGTTCTTTATAATTTACAATTATTACACAATGCAATTATTTTTACATTTTTCTTTCAAAGGAAAACATTTTCTTATTGTTCGTAATGTTTTAATTGCCATCTATTAAAAATGCATAGTTCTAAAAATCTATTAAACAAATTACAAAGATTTCATATTCTCAAATTTGCATTCAGTGCAAATTTATGAAATCTATCCATAAGAAGCAATGTTAAATCTCAAAAACATTGGAGTTCGACGACGGTCGAATCAACCCAGTAAAATGATTAGAAATTTGGCATAAAATTTATCATTTCTATCGAGCAAATCTTTCAAAAAATATTGCTTATACATTCGTAATTTTTTCGAAACTATTTACCAAGATTCCGGCTTGGATCTCGTGACCTGACATTAAAAATTCTTACAGATCAATAAGATTTTGAAGCAGCACAATGTAGATCCTGTCGATTATATCGCACAGAAAGTGGCCTCTATTAAATCGACGTACCTTATCAATTGTGCGGACGAGCTCGACGAAGGCCCGATTCACTGCATCGCTATTTCCGGTAGCAAAAATTCCTCCAAGAGTGCTTATATCTCCGTCAAAGGTGAGCTTTTTGTCACTATTTTTCATATCCCTACATTTATTTTTCATTTGTTGACACTTTTCAAGTTATTTTTAATTTCATAATTTTATAACCCAAACCCAATCCAATAGAAAATTTTACGAAATTATCATATTGGATCAGAAAATGAGTTTAATATACTGCGTATGCTTAAAAAATTGTAATGCATAAAGAATAATATAAAAAAAATGTAAGATTGTCTCAATTAGTGATTCGTCATTGAATATTGTACCAAAAATAAACTTTGATGTCGAAAAACTGAAAGATTATTGTAAAGTGAAGTGACGGAGAAGTTTTGACAAAAAAGCTTATAGATGACTATTTCGAAAGAGATAGGTGCCAAAAAGAAGAATTTGGCCGACATTATTGCAAAAATATCATAGTATGCATATTATGCTTATGCTTACTTTTACAAGCGTTGGTATATTTTACAAGTTTTGAACAAGGACTTTTAATTTTACAGTAAAACGATAAAATTTTTCGTAAACTCGTCACTTTCGATGAGTTTTTACATAAATATGGTAAATAATGCACTGTCTATTGCTTACAAAAAAAAAGAAAGTTGGATGTGACTCAATTTTTCTATCGTTCCTTAAAAACCTAAAAAATTATTTTATATTTTATAATTTATTGTTGTTTATTTTCCTTATATTACTTGAACTATAGCTGTAACCTTGTCACGAGCTATCGACTGGAGTCTTTCAGTCCTCTCAGTATTTCTTTTTTTTTCAAATTAATTTTGTAATTTTGTATAACAGTAGGAAAGATGTGCATTATTTTTGCGAACAATTTTTTTATAAATTTTCTACGTTTTACTTATAACCGACTTGGTCCAATATTAATATGTATATTTTATTGTCCTCGTACAATTTTAAATAATTTTTTTCAGAAAATGAAGGTTTTCGCGGTTGCCCGATGAAATTTGCCCCGGTGATAACGAAGATCATGCCCTTTGCTTTCGTAAATGAGGGATATTCATTAACTATTCCCTGTGGCGCGGAAGGAAATCCAAAAGCGACGATCGCGTGGCTCGACAACAATAACAAATTGATCCAAAAAGAGACGTCCAAGTTCCGTATCCTCCGTAATGGATACCTCCTGGTCAAAGATTTGAATTGGAAAAATGATCAGGGAGTCTACACGTGCGTTGCCAAATCGCCTCTTGGTTTCGCTGAAGCAACAACTTACATCTACCCCACCGTAAGTTTCGATCTTCTTAGTTTATATAAACATTTGATAAAAATGTCCCAATAGTTGGACATTTAAAGGTTTTATCAATTTATCTTCATTTTACAAATATTCAAACGATAAAAATCTTCTTCAAAAGCACGTCTACAGTATTGTTTAATGTAAAACTCATGTTTTAATTTTGAACAATATCTCTTATAAATAAACTCATGAAAGTTTTAATATGTAGTAATATTCCAATAGTTGGACATTCAAAGGTTCTCTCAATTTATCTTCATTTTAAAAATATTCAAACGAAATAAAAATCTTCGTATTCACATCTAAACTATTATTTAGTATCTCAGCGATCCAAAACTCATCTTATTTTTAAATCTTTCTTACAATATTTCTTATAAATAAACTCATGAACGTTTTAATATGTAGTGAATTCTAATAGTTGGACATTCAAAAGTTCTCTCAATTTATCTTCATTTTAAAAATATTCAAACGAAAAAAAAATCTTCGTATTCACATCTAAACTATTGTTTGATATCTCAGCGATCCAAAACTCATCCTGTGTTTTAATTTTAAACGATGTTTCTTGGAAATAAACTCTTGAACGTTTTAATATGCATTATGTCCCAATAATCGAGCAGCAAAATTGAGCTTGTCTCTAGGGTTGATCGAACTTGTTTTCCAATCTCATTATTATTATACATTTTAAAACATTATACATTTGCTTCTTATTGTTTTTAATATTTTTGTTATTTATTATAGAAGATAACGTGCCAAATAATGTTTGAAGTTACAACCCAATGTTGGAAAAAATTCATATGAAATTTCGAGATGATACTTTCGAAAATATTTTCTTACTTCGAGTCTAACCGTGACTCTTGATTTTTTATTTTCAAAAAATTAAAGATCGTTTTTAAGTTGAAACATGGTGACTAGATGATATTTTGAAAATATTTTTGACGTTGTATTCGTAAAATTTAGACTCCATCTTTTAGACAAATGGTTGTTCGTTCTTTGGGGCTTTTCTACATCAACAATTTGATGTAGAAATTTTTTTGTGCAATTTGAGCACATTTCTTTAACAATTTTCAGTAAAACGTTCTAAAATAACTGTATATAAAAAAAAACTGTGTACTCGAAAATACCTTTCAATAAGTAATCCGATTCTAGTATTTTTAAAATTATTGCTTTTATATCCTTAAGGGTGAATTTGAGCAATCTCAAGAATGGGAACAATTGCTTTTAAAAATCATTCACAAAACCGTTTCAAAGTTATCAAAAGTACGATATTCAAAATCTTAACATTTTTTCGTATGGAAAATTTATACTATATTTTCTATGAATACCTAGCACAAATGTTCGCTACTGTCAAATTTATTTCATGATTTCAGTAATAAATTTCAAATTTGAAAAGATTTCAATAACTTTGAAATCTAAAGATCTCAATCATTCAAACAATATCAAAATTATTTTAAAAAATGTGCTTAAATTGTTAATCGCTATTACATGTAACAGAAAAAGAAAAATAACAAATTTATGGCAAAAGGATAAAGTAAATAATTCACCAACTTATCATGAAAAAAAGCTTACTTTTGTCAGGGATTAATGTATGCAATGATTTCGTTTTATTTTCAGCTTCGAGAGACGTCCGAAGAAACGGAGTTGAGGCTCCAAATGTTGGAATGATGAGAAGCCTGGACGGATTGACAAAATTACGAGAAAGAGATGAATGAACGAATGGACATTGAGAGAAACAGAGGGAGGAGAATGGAAAGATGGGAGGGGGAGAGAGAGAGAGAGAGAGAGAGAGAGAGACGATGTTATAGGAAGAATGAAAGACGACGAATCATTTGGCCATCAAGAGTACTTTCAATAACTTGTTCCTAGATTTTAGTTTTAACTCTGACTATGCTGAAAGGATTAAACCGTGCCGGCTACGATTCTTTTTTTCTTTCGTGTACAATTACGTACGATCGAGTGCTATGTATTATCTAGTCACTAAGTTTTATGTAGACCTTATGAATTAAGGCCGGAGCAATATAGTCAGTGATTCAATTATTGTTTGCTCTTGTGATACATTCCGCTTCGTATAAATCCGTTTTCAACGATACTTCGTGCGCAACTTGCCAACTCACTTGCTATTTTTGCGTACAAATGATATTTCTATCATATTATTGTATTATTATTATTATTATTATTATTATTAATATTATTAATATTATTATTCTATTGTATCAATACATTGTGCTATTATTTTCTTCGTTCGAGTGATTCCGCGAATCAAGAATGTATCTTCTCCCGTCTATTGAAAAATGAAGATTGAAAAAAAAAACCGTGTACTTACCAATGAATAAACGTATTTTTGTCATATTGTGAAATTCCCGAGAGTTTATTTTTTTTTCGTAAATTTATATATATTTATATGTAATTTTTTGCAACTTATAATTTATGATCATTTACCAAATATTTGGGTCAACGATGTTCAACAAGGCACACACGTACGTGTTGATCACTCGTTCGAGTTATCCCGTGAATCAAGAATGTTTCTCTTGTCGATTGGAAATTGACGACTGAAAAAATCGCGTACCTACTTAATATACTAATTAATAAACGTATTTTTGTCATATTGTGAATCCTTGACTTTTTT
The DNA here is from genome assembly GCA_030522545.1 of Cremastinae sp. A BG-2022a. NCBI lineage: Eukaryota > Metazoa > Arthropoda > Insecta > Hymenoptera > Ichneumonidae > Cremastinae sp. A BG-2022a. The sequence continues at coordinate 8,820 of JAPYYW010003396.1, forward strand.
CCTTTTTTATTACAATTTGTTATAATTTATTATTGTTTCTCAACAATTTATGTTAACATTATTCAACAACATACACAAGTATGTGTAAATTTAAGAAAAGTTAATTGTATAGAAATCAATATGTTTTATGTTAAAAATTATTATTTTTGTAGCTCCCTTAAGAATCTACATAAAAAATACTATTTTAAAAACTAAATATCTCGATTACGAGATGGTGAAATTTTTTTTTAAATTTTCAAAGCATTTTAGTACGATGTGATTTTTTAAAAATTTATTTTTAAAAAACATAATCCGATGGTTTTACTCATACGTGAAAAATCGATTATCTTTCAGAAAAAATTCTCTGATTATTGTCAAATAGAAGTTCCAAAAAATTATAATAAAATACTGAAAAACAATGATTTCGTTGAAAATTGATTCATTTATTTCGTCGCAATCTGTAAACGTTGACAGTTTTGTATTGTTCACACTTATTTATCTATTTCAATCGGATATTTTATTGGTGATTACTTGTGTAATTAACATTTATTTTTTAATTCAATCAAAGAATTATGTTATGTTAAAAGGTATGTGAAAATTCAATTAAAATCATTTGATAAATGATAGATTTTAGTAAATTGGAGAAAACAGAGTGATATTGGTAAAAATTTTCAAAACTTTTCCTCATGGAAAATTCATATAGTAGTACAGATTATAAACGAACAATAAAATGCCTGTCAAAATTTATTTCGTATATTTGATTGACAGTTCTGATAAGATAATAATTCGAAAAAGTATTATTAAATTTTAACATTTTTAATTGTTTAAACTATGTCAATTGTTTGAGTATTGTACCTCAAATAATAATTCTTGCAGCATAGTTATAAGAAAAAAAATGATAAATTTATGAAAAAGTCTAAATTTCGTCTAAATACAGGTAAGACCTTCTTAATTTAAATGAAAAACTTTAATGTCAATCAAATTGCAAAAATCTATAACAATATAACAAATCTTTATATGTGTTTCAAATCTAAATAATTTTCCAAATAGTCTGTAAGTGAATTATCGTATGAATCAATGAGCGTCTTACTCACATTTGCGGAAAATTCCAATGCGTCGTAATGACGTTAAAAATTTAACGGAAGCTCGACGTTGGATTATCTTAATTACAAAATAACAGGTTATACCCTAAGGGATGTGAAGCAATTTCGTTGACCTGTCATCGATTTTTTATTCCATCAGATAAAATGGTGACAGTAATACAAAATTAATTACTCTTGATTAAGAAGATGCGATACGTCTTATTGAACTTTTTAGACGCAATTAGGAAACTCGTCACACACAAAAAAATTTACGAAAAAGAGGAGCATGACACATAACTTTAATTAGTTTTTTTTAATTCTGAGAGTATCACATATTTATCTCTTTTTTTAAGATGATTTTACATTTTATTATTAACTTTATGCCATTGCATTTAATAAAAGTGTAATTTGTAAGTTAAATTAAAAAATGTGTTTAAAAATTATACGAAAAAACAGATAAAAAGCAGAATAAACGCTTTCCAAATGACAATTTGTGTGGCCCATGATTATTGAATACATTTATAAACTTTTTACCAAATTTTAATAAATTTTTCGAAAAGCAATTCAAACAATATCTTATTTAAAAGTGCTAAAATTGAATAGAGTCTTTCGTAAAAATGTCATTCATAAAAAGTTTTGCGCCTACAATCAATGTCGATGTTCTTTCTTATTATTTAATTATAAAAACAATAGTTACTGTGAAAAATGTTCAGCAAATTTTCGAGAACTGTCCAGGATTCCGAAATACGCCATAAAAAAATTTTAATTGAAATATCAGCACATCATTTACTTGATCTTATTGACACAAATAACTTATTAATGGACTTTATTTACCTAATCATTAAAAAAAATTTATTTTTGTTTATAAATTTTGATACATTAGTCAAATATAATTGTTGGTTATAACATTTTTTTGAAAATAAGTATAGAAAATTAGGGAAATGTAGGGAATTTGATAAGATTTAAAAAAAAAATCTTTTGACATGAAATGCATAATTTCAATCATTTGAAATTTTTTATTCAATTATTAAACGTTAATTTAACATTCTCATCCACAAAGACTGTCAGCAACACATATTATTTGTAAATTTCCTATTATTCAATAGCTTGAAAACTGTGTTGAAGAAAAATTTGAAATAATTCAAATTCTTTTATTTTACAATTAAAAAATGCAATGCAGATTTCTTGTAATTGTTAAAACTTTTTTCTATACTTTCAATGTGTACATTATTATTCTGTTTACGACCCTTCTCAAATAATCTCCATATTTTTTAAGGATAAAAATTTAGCGACAAGGTTACAGGAATTATTTTCTGAATCACGACCGTTCTCAAACACGATTCCCATATTCCTTCGAGATTCAAATCCAGTGATAGGGTTTCGAAAATAATCGACCATTATCATTGATCAATGTCATTTTTATTTTTTTTTTCTTTGCACGTGGTTGTTCCTTGTCCTTCGTCGTGAGCTTCAACGCTCAGCTCAGGGTACATTATACACTTAATTCTTTTTTTTTCCACTAAATAATCGTAATTCTATTATAAAGTTTTTCTGTGTGATGGTTTTTTGTTCGCATGTATTTTTGCTGTTGTTTCATTTCGTTTCACTTTTACAGCTAAATTTTCTTAACAGTGATAAAACAGGTTACGCGCGTCACGTAAAAACCTGCGGGATCGTCGCCTCTTCATCCAAACTTTTCTCCAGCTGATCTTTTTGTTTTATTCTTCTCCGAATTTTTTTTTACAATCGTCGTCTCGCGGTGACATCGAGTAATCGTCGTAAACGAGAGCGCAGCCCGATCGCAACGTAGCTTATCGCACATCGGTAACGGAAATCGTTCGATGAACTCGCCTCACAGAAGCAAACGTCAAAAGCCTTCATGACGGTCCTCGCAACAATTCGACAATTATTCAATGCCGTTCATAAATACTTAATGACGATGGAAATAAAATCCCCATCGGCTTTATTCTCCTAGACAGCAAAAAAAAAAGATAGAAGAAGCGTCTACTCTGTGACACGAATTCTTCAATCATAGATCCAACTGATTGTAATGAACATTGGTTTTTTTTTTCTCAGGCGCGCTGATCGATTCAACATTTCCGAATAAAGCGTGTCATTGAAGTTTGCTTTGAACGAACACGACGATAATCTTTGAATACTCTCCTAGATTTTCTGAAAAAAGTAACAAGATGTGAAAAAAGTTCGAGATTCGCTACAAAATATTCGATTTTTTTTGCTCATAAAATCATTTTAAATACCATTTATTTTTTAAAAAATCAATTCGGGACGACTCTGTCGTGTTCGGATGATGCAATTTTCAACGCAATTTGTGATGCATTAACGAAATAACATGATTGTGAACGATTTTTTCGTTTTCTTCGTCTCATTTTCGTACGTCTATCTTCGTACTCGTTCGCAAACTCGCTCAGTATGAAAATTATCGCACGCATCGGTTTCTTTCGTTCTCTCGCTCGGATTCACTTCCCTCTGCGCTTATTTTCGTCTCATTTTAGCGTGCTTCGCGAAATAATGTCAAGGGAGAAACGGATCTCGCAGCCAGGAGTGATCGAATATTCAAAAACGAAAAAAAAAGGTCGCCGAGGACGCCAATGTGATTATCGCGACTCGAATCTCGCGTCACATGCGGCTTTCGCGAGTATCGTGGATCCACGAGTAACGAGAAGGACGCGAAGATTGTACGAGATAGAAAAAAAAGAAGAAGAAGAGACTAGAGAAAAGAACTTGGCACAATTATTAATAATTGATGATTTTTTTTTCTCTGTTTGCATTTTGCTTCGAGGAATAAACATGACATTTAAAAAAAAAGGGAGGAAACAGAAAAACAGAAGAAGAAACAAATTGATTGGTAAGACGAAATCAGATAAGACCGATATTCTCGAAAATTCGTTCTTCGATAACGGTTCGTCGAGATCTTGGGTACGAATTCATAGCAACGACGGAGATTCGCCCGCTGTTGCATAATTCATGGAGTTTTCCAAACCATTTCGGTGTTGAAGAAATAGTAACAAAAAAAAATTTCGTTGCTCGGAAGAAAACAAAAATACTGGAACGGAGAACGTACGAGAACGAAGAAAAAAACGGTAAAATAAATAAATAAAAAAATATGACTCGGATAGGGGGGGAAAAAAAGTCTCAGTCACGTGCAATGGGATACGTTCGAGTTGACGCGACACATCATGTACGAGAGACGAACGTGAAAAACAGAGAATGGACGTTACGCATAGATTCCGCTCAATCTATCCTCAATAAATATTTTCTATATGTATGCCTAATATATGTATATGCTTCTTTTTATGTATATATACACGGACACGTGTATAATAATTTGCGAGTTTATATAGAAGTGTCTATGCAAAAGTTACAATTATTTACAGCGATTGAAGGATCATTCGTAATTCAGTCAAACTTTTTCGTGTGTTTTACCTTTCTTTGGGCATCTATTTCGTCTTCGACGCCGTAAAGGTGGTATCGGTGCTTCATGTCAGTCGCCATCGACTTAGTCAATGAACATAAAGCGCAAAAAGAACGGAGGGCAGAAAAAAAAAGAGAAAAAAAGAAAAAAAACAATAATTAGTTACGCTCGGGAAATAAAATCGGGTATAGTAAAATCATATGAATGAAACAAGAGCAACAACGACTACGGAGCGAAAATAATCGAAATGATAAAACACGCGCTCGATCGAAAGTCCGAATGGTTCACGTATACGTTTCGATCTCGTCACACCCCCTTCGGCCCTTTTTACCTCTTTTCTTTTTGTTTTTTAACACAAGTCTAGACTCACCAAACGCGAACGCACTCTCTTCGGTAGATCTTCGTGGAGACTGTAAATCTGATCTCGTTGCATGGTCAACTGAGACGCGTCCTCGAAAGTTACCTGCGGTTCGAGCAAATCATCGCATTAATTAATTACAAATCATCATATCATTGAATATTCGAAAAATACTACTACGACGAGAGTACTACGTCAAATTATTTATAAAATTGATTTATTTACTTAAGATAGTTCTATAGGTGCAGTCAAATCAAAAGTTTTTATTTCTATTTATCTATTTATCTTCTATTTATCTTTTATTTCTATACCATGTGGTTTTTGAGCTCAAGTCAATTAAGAAAAGTTGTTGCAAACAACTTTTTTGAGTATATTGTTTCAAAAACAATATACTCAAAATTTAAGATCATCCAAGATGACTTGTACTTGCTAAGTATGTATGAAAAATTAAAAAATCATAATGTTAGGATTTTTTTTAAAAACTTGAGGAAGCTTCTTTGAAGTACAATAAAGAACTATGCTAAATTTTAAGAAGGTTGACCATCTAGATTTCAAGATATTTAGGATTGAAAATCACAATATTTAACACGAGCTCTTATGGAAGAGCACTGAAAATTGGGATTTTCAACACTAAATATCTCAATTTCTACGTGGTGAAACCTCTTAAAATTTAATAAGCATATTCATAACATATCAAAAAATGACTGTACCAATTTTGAACAAAATCCTAAATAATCGATAAAACTATAGAACCACCTTAAAAAAGATGAATAATTTTTTCAAAATTGACTTGCGATTTAAGGGAGTTCTTTCATCAAACGATTTTAAAGACGTATGGGCCAGATAATTTCAACGAAAATTAAATTTTTAACATTCAATTCGTAAAATTAAACTCTGCATTTTGCCAAAAATTGCTAATTTTTAATTTCTCGTTTTGATCATCTATTTAAGAATGTTCTTAAGCGTATGAAAAATTGTTGTGCCAAATTTGAAAACGTTTTACTGAGTGATTTAAGAGTTATCAAACTCCAAAGTTTTTGAGATTTAACATTGCTTCTGATGGAGAATTCGTAAATTTGCATTGAATACAAATTTTTAAATATGAGATTCTTGTGAATTTTTTAAATATATTCGTAGCAGTATTCAGTTTTTTTCCTTTCATTGTTTAAACAATAAGGAATATTTAAGGAATATTTCAGGAATATGTTCAGATATGCGCAAGTTGCTAATTGATAGTAAAACTAAGACTCAAAAAATGGATAACTTTTTAGTAAATTTTGCTCAGATTGTCTGTCCCATACATCCTTAAATATTTTTCATCATTTGAACAATAAAATTAAGTTGTAGTGAAACGTTTTGAAATTAATGTCAAAAAAACATAGCTTATATGGACTTCCGGTTGGGCGTGCGAGGCACTTAGGCAGAGCAACCAAGCGGGTGGTGAAAATAAAGTCTTTTTGATAATTATATTTGATACAGCGGCCACA
>JAPYYW010003397.1:0-15157 GCA_030522545.1 Cremastinae sp. A BG-2022a
ATAAAAAAATAAAAATTTCAAAAAATTTGGACCCATGAAAATTTCAATTAGTGATATCTTTTCTTTCTCTTCACCAAATCAACTTTATTAAGGGTGATTCTTTAAGATTTTTGCAAAATGAAGCGAATGGCGCAAGAATCACGTTATTACATGAATTTTTCAAAAAGTTATGACGTCTTGAAGATTTTTGAAAGGGGTATACCTTAAAAAATTCGCAAAAATTTTTGAATTTTTTTTTCTTGATTTAAAGACCTTATTAGATCGGAAATTTCTCGTAGATAACGAAAATGCTACTTATTCGAGGCAGAATTCAAGAATTCATATTGAAAAATTCCAAAAACGTTCGAAAAATCAGTTTTTTGGCTTAATTCGTTGACAAATTCACTGTCACTTAATGAAATCAACTTTATTAGGAGTGATTTTTAAAGATTTTTGCAAAATGAAGAGAATGGCGCTAGAATTATGTTAATACATTTTAAAATTTATCACATCATGAAGATCGTCGTCATTTGTCAAATATTTTCAAATGTTCCGATGGATTGGCTTTTGAATAATGATGAATTTTGGAAGAGAGCAGAGGACATGAAATATATATAGCGACAGAGAGGACAAGATATATGTTGAACGAGAGAGCGGCATGCGCTTCGTCCAAATGATCGATATTCGATTGAACGACGCGACTCTCGGTTCATGCGAGACGCATCTATATGGATTATATATATGTATAATGCGTATATGTTTGATATATATAGATTGTGTACTTACCGTGATGGCGCGGTGTTGAGTGAAACTCGAGCGAATGAGAGCGTGGACGGCGGCGGAGGACGGGTTTCATGGGAAAAAAGGAGATCGAACTCGCGGGAGAGAAGCTGCAGAGTCTTCGGTGCGGCCTCGCCCGTTTTCCACGCCCGAGGATCTTTTTCTTCATGAGAGAAATAAGAGACAGCAGGTTTTATTCGCGATCGACGATCGCCCCGAGAGATCAAACACATCACGAATTCGATAGCTTCGATATGCGAATAGCACGCATATGTCAGAGAGAGAGAGAGCTCCGGGTTCGATACACCCCAGCACGATCACCGAATCGGTTGCTCTCGATCCCCTTTACCGTGTATATATATATACGTATGTTTGTGTGTGTACACTTATTTCAATGATGAGACTTTCTTATTATAGTGTCATTTCTATCGCACTCCGCACAGAACAGCTTTTCTTTTTTTTTCATCGCTCACACTTCACTGTCAAGAGTCGTGGCAGCGACTCGAAGCAAGTACATTTACCACCGAGAGCAGTCGCGACTCTTATATTATCTCGAAACCGAGGAATTTTCAGAGATCTTGATCGTTCAAAGTTTTCAATAATTAATTGTAATATTAGATACTGGAACTGACACTCGATTGAACTTGTTGAACTATTTTTACGAAATATTTTTCGGTAACGAACTACCTCTGGCGAGACCCGACACATCTTACCCGGACACTTTCTACCGTGCTACTGATTTCAAATTCAGTCGAAAAACAAAACAATTAAGACCGTGGTCGGTTTTTCCCTCGATCTCGACCGATTACCATGGAAACAATTAGTGACCAAAAGAGATTAACGAAAATTTGAAAATTTTTTTTCCTCATTACGCTCGACGAATTTTCTCTGTTTTTTTTTTATGTTTACGATTCCCGAACTATTCAGATATATTTGCCGAGGTATATTTGATATAAATAGTGGAAAATTGAGTTGCATGTTTTTCTCACATTATTACATGTACAAGTTAAGTTGTAATAAAAGTGAGCTGACAAAATTTAGCGTGTTCAAGGTCCTCCAGCATGATTTTTCGAGAATCGAAAATAGGAAAATTTCAAAATTTCAAGTGGCAATATTTTTTCGTGCCCTTGACGATATCGACTTCATAATAGGTAATTCCTGAAAATTTTTGCAAGACGAAATGAACGATTCAAACATCGAGGTAATCATTTCCGAAGCAGTGCACATTAATATTTTTTTTTAATGAGTATAAAAATTAATCAAAAATTAATGCCCTCCGCATAATATGCTGTATTCCGAGGAATTGATTAGAGACGGAGAGAATTTTATCATAAAAATTACTATGTTATTTCGTAACAATGGACCTTATTGACAAAAACAATGGTGATTGATCGATATAGTCAATTGATAATAATACAAAAATCTTGTTAATTTTTACTGTTGACCATAGTAAATTTCCTACCTAGTCACAGGTAGATTTTACTATAAAAATTAAAAATTTGGCAATATATGGTTCCCACTGAGTTATTGAACATAGTAAAATTGAACTAAAGCCCACCACAAATTTTACAATAATTTTCTCTCCGTGGAGGCTTCATGTCTTTTTTAATATATCTCTATCAATATATGTATAAATATCTATAATTGTGTAATATATCTAGATAAAAGACTGAATTCTTCTCTAACTCGCGTTAAACAACAACAATAAATAATAACAAAGACGGAAAGAAGGAGCGTTCGGCGCGTGAATGTAACACCCCGCTTGATCGAAAAAAACCTCGAGGGCAAATAAAAGGGGCTCGCGCGGCGGCGCTCAACTCCGCAGGTATATATGAATATCGCTGCACCCCTAAATAACTGTCTCGGAATAAGACTGTGATCCCTGCACGCTACATGCACACAAAGATAAACCGTTATCGATCCGGGGAATATTTACCCGAATATTTAGCTGCTCGCCAAACCTGGTCAAAATACAAAAAGTATTGAATTCGAGACACTTTGAGGAGGAGGAGGAGGACTCGCGAAATCTCGGCTGCCAAATCGCCAAGTGGATATCGCTGGCGGAAGTAAATCGCTCGTTTGTACGTACGAAAATATACATATATGTATAAAATGCACACACACATATACATATGACGGGAAATTGGGCGCGCACGAGGCGACAGATTCGCGCGAGTCCTATCGTCGGCGGCGCAGTAGTAGTGGCTCGTATGGCTGCCGCGAGCGCGGTGTCCCGGGGGAGGAGGGGTGGGGAAGTGGCTGAATGGAAGTAGCGCGCGCGCGGGGTGACAGGGGGGGGGGGGCTTCGGAAGAATGGGCGGGACAAAACTCGCTTTTGCCCCCGAACAGAGCTCGCGAACGCACGCACGCACGTACGCGCTCGCCGTTGCCTGTGGTGGGGGGAAGATCGACTTGAGCCACGCTACTGGCGAGAAATCGCCCGAGAGTGGTGGCGCGTATTCACCCTCTCTCTCTCTCTCTCTCACTCTCTCACTCTCTCGTCCCGTCTCGTTGGCATTCCCTGCGTTTGTGTACGTGTCTCGTCCTTTTCTTTTTCGCATGACGATGAACGAGAGGAGAGACGCACGCATACACAGTCGAAGGCGCGCGCGTGTCCCGGCTCGAGGCCTCAGCGAACGAACGCGCGGTAAAACGATGATCGAGCGACTACGAGAGATTACTAGAACTACCAGGACAACGACAACCAAGACGACCAAGACGACTAGTAACGAGTACGCGTGGCGGGAATGGTGCGGCGGCGGCGACGACGACGCACGGGCGACTCGCTTCGCGAAGCTCGCACTTACCTGACAAGAATCGTAAGCTCGGAAAGTGGAAGGTGCGACTTCTGCACAGTCCAATACAAGACACCGAACCGGAAAGTTGCAGGTTCGACATTTTTCGTGCATACCGGTGCATGGGATACAAATTATTTTCGAATCGGACGGTTTTGTTTCGAGTCCCGCGCGCCACCGATCTTCAACTTCGCCACCGCGTGTCCCATCGATCGATTACCGCTTACTCGCTCCTCCCCCGTATTCCCTCTATCACGTGTGTTCCATTGTTATATTTAAAATAAACAAACAAGTTACAAGCACTCTGCCGAATTTCCTTGTGTTCAGATTAAGGATAAACTCGTTGCATCGTTATCCAGCGTGCAAATATCATTTGTACCAATGTTCGCTCAATAAAATCATCCTGCTGTCGGATTGGACTGATAAGAAAAATTTCCGAGAGCGATAAGTGTTCGGTGAGGATACAAGTGTCAAAGAGGAAGCACCAATAAGGGATTTTAGTCTCGCGCAGTGGGGGAAGGAGCCACGAGGCTTCTTATTCTCTCGGAGCAAACGAGCAGGACGAGGAACAAGAGCAGGAAGCGAGAGGAAGGAGGTGTCGCACCACTGTGAGATCGAGGAGGTGGAGAGAATAAGAAGAGCGAACAAACAGAAAAAGAAGAAGTTCCGTTCATACCCCGCTGCGGTAGGATTCGTTGCGCGCTCTCTCTCTCTCTCTCTCTTTTTCTCTCTCTCTCTCTTTCCCTCTCAAGATCCTCCTCCAGGCATTCTCTTAGTGCTTTAGATGTTAAAGAAAAACACGAGCGATTTCGATACCGCAGCCATACAACCCCTTTTTTCCGAACTACATTCCCTCTTCTCGCATCCTCTATATTTATTAAAAATCATCCCGAAGCCGTACAGTGTTGGAAAAAGTGCGGGATCGAAAAAAAATTCGACATCAGTGAGAGGATACTTCGCATAGAAATCAAGTGAAATTTGTGATTTTTCGTGCAGTGCTACGTCAAGTTGTCATCATTTTCAACAAATCGATACAGAGGACAAAAATTCAAGATTTTCACTAGCTTCTCAAAATGTAAACTGTCAGACTGCATTTCAAATTTTCAAGAAAGTGAGAAAATGAAGAGTGAAAAATATGAGAGCTCGTTGTTGAGAAGAAATATTCTCAGGTGAACCTAGAGAAATTAGAAAGAGGGGTGAATAATAATTGATAAATTGTTGGTGTGTAATAATTAGCAAAAATAAGTGTATCGAGAGAGAAAAACGGAGGATCGCGTATCGATAGAGATACGAACGCGAAAGAACTGAAATAAGGCGACTGAGAGGAGAGAAGAAAAAAATAAGAGAGCGCAGGGGAAAAAAGAGGAAGCAGTGTGCTTTCGTGCTACGGGAAGCTGTACGTCGGTAAATTGTCAGCCACCGAGATAGAGTGTAAGGCCTCGAGCCATGATCCTTTCTGAAGATATCATTAACTCGTGTACCGAGCTCGCAGCCGACAAGAGGTCTTGCTGGAAACAGAAGAAACGTGGACGATTACACTGCCACTGAAGATAAAAAGAACATAATAAGAGAGCAAAAGGACAAGGAAAGTCAGTCAAATTCGTGAGTTTTGTTCATCATTTTTATGTTTCTATTTTTTTTTCTAGAAATATATATGAATTATTTGAAAATTTGTCCAATTTTTCGATCACCAGTTTCAAACTTTGGAAAAAAAGACGAGGGGCTAATAAAAAGCGAGAGAGAAAAAAACCGTGATTCGCACTTCGTGTTTAAACGCAATTATCGTAAAATGTATTTCTCATCTGACATTTAAAACGCAAAGATTTTTTCATCTCCCTCCATTAATAAAATTGTACAACGGAGTTAAATTTAGAAATGAATACACTACGCCACTGAATTGGTCCTTCAAAATTTATTAGGGTCCAATGTTTGGATTTTTGCAACTATTAAAGAACGAACGAGCCATTTAATGAACGCGAACGTATGAAAAAGTGATGGGTTATCAGAAATAAAATATGTGCTCTTTTTGGATACAGAGGTTAATAATTTAGTTTGGAGTCGGGAGTATATACGCGTAGAACGGAATTTTTGGCAAAGTCCGAAGAGCAATAAGTAGATCCGGCGGTCATAGGTCCGGCACAGTCGTCTCCACTGAATGTGAATTATTTGAAGGGTCCGAAGAATTCCCATGGTCCGTAGAATACTCGCGGGTGCCAAGGGAATGCCTAATTATGAGCATGGGACACGCACCTTGTATACATAATGGCTCGCTTTTCCATTGACCATTATAGTTTAGTTAGTCCCTTTTATGCTAAGTGAGAGAAAGAGAGGGACTCGGAGAGAAGGGAAAAAATGGAAGAAGAGAGAGAGAGAGACAGGAGATTAAGAAAAACGCGGATGACCCTTCGCGAGGAGGATATTTTTGTTTGGATGACCGCATCAGTACGAAAGGTTTGTGCGAGTCTAAAAAATGTGGCCGGACAATGTCACGTGAGCGCATATAGCCCTTTTGTATTTTTCTTCCCCGCGTTCGGTAAAAAAAAGACCGCATCGACGTTCTGCTAGGACTGTCTCACGTTTTGTGTCTTCGCTCTCCTATATACGTATTGTATAACGCGTTAGTTTAAAAAATATATATTTCGTTGTTTAATTTGAGCGGGCCGTTATTCGGAAAGTACAATTTCTGTTGTACACAATATTTATTCGGCGAAGCATATATAAATTTGTGCGGGAAAGTAGGCGTACAAAATGATTATATCGTAACACCAAATAACCAGGATCAATGCCAACTCAAAAAAATCAATAAGAATAATGACAGAGTGAGAAGTTCGTAAAGGTGGAACGTTCCAACCCCTGCGTGAAAGCACGTCCCAGCGGGTCGCCATCAATTACAATAAAATAATAACTATTTTATTTTCGTACCAATGCCAACGCCACTTCGGGGTTCCACTCGCCATGGTGCCAATCACGCCTCAAACTAAATTGCCAATTCCGAACGAACCAACAGAATACGTATTCAAATAATATATTGGCGGATATAATGAAACGAGCGTGCGTCCTGATGCACACACAATAAGAGAATATATTTCGTACAAAAAAATTTGTATTTATAAAATTATATTAAAAAATTATATTTATAAATCTCGTGATAAAAAACGAGAATTTCAAACTAATATATCGTCCCGATGGACATACAATGAGAGAATATAAAAATTATATATTTATAAATAAATAGAATGGTTCCAAAATTTCGAATATACTCAAAAATAATTGATATTACACACGACAGTAAATTGTTTTTTTAACGTCATGTATTATTTTGGATTATTGATGTAGATATAAATAGATATTGTATGAGAGACGATAAAAACGAGAATGTCAAACTATAATATATCGTCCTGATGCACATAAAATGAGAGAATATTTCCTACAAAAAAAAATTATATATTTATAAACTGAATGATTCCAAATTTTCGAAAATACTCAAAAATAATGAATATTACACTCGATTGTAAATTGTTTTTTTTTTAATGTCACGTATTATTTTGGATAATAGATATATGTATAGAAATAATATGAGAGACGATGAGACGCGATAAAAGCGAGAATGTTGAACTAATACGTGTAGCTCGCGCTATGTATTTAAAATAAGAAAGGAAAAAAAAAGTGAGTAAACCGGGAATGATAATGGGTGGACGGGAATAGCGTTCATCCCACCAGGATCGGCGTTTATCCCCACACACGCGGCGGCAATAGCAGTCATCGTGGCGGGACGAGTCTCATTCGTCGAAGGCCCGTGTCACTGGCCAATGGAAGAGCGCGGATCGAGAACTCGCGCTTATCATATGCTCCGCGTGTGTCAAAGCTTGCTGCTTCTCGACAAAGGAGAGCCTGGCTATCTATCGATATCTCCATCAGAATATATATGCGTACGCGCCCATTTCCGTGTTGAGAAAATAACCCGCGATAAAACCTCCGCGCACGCCAAACGGCGCCCATTATTTTTGCTTCCTTTTAATTTATATATATATATATATATATATATGTGTGTGTGTGTGTATAAAATATATAGTATTCTTGCAAATTATATCAACGACATATGAGCCCTTTGATTACTGATGCGGATATTTTCGTTCGTCGCGTTTCTTGTTCCCCCCTCCGCTACCGCCGTACGCGTATATATCAGAAAACACATCTCTCTCAATCATAAAATTATTAAAATTTTTACCGAAATAACTGCTCGTTATCGCTCGACCGCTCCGATCGGATTAATTATTCGATCCATCTTTTTCCTTCAATTTCCTCCACCTCATCGACAATAATTCACGGTCGAGAAAAATAAGACTAATATAGCGGACATCATAATTTTCATTAAAATTGATCAACTTTTCGGATTTTGTAAATATTAGTTTATAATTTTATAATTATTTATAAACCGGCGCGTCTCATCCTCGAGGATATTCGTCTCTTTCGTACATATATATATGCTCATATACAAGATTCTCAACGTCCGCTCTGTGGATTAAAGGAATATCCTCATCCTGGGCACTAATGCGGTTATTTTTCTTCGCCTATCCTCAAAAGAGCGAAATAAAAGGTACAGGGAGAGAGAGAGAGAGAGAAAGGTGAAAAAGAGAGATAACCCAGGAATCAGCAAATAAATTGATATTTCATATACGATTGGCCAAACTTCCCTGTGCGAGGTGACGTCCGAGGAAATTGCGCGCGAGACGAAATAAAAAAAATAATAATAATAATAGACGAGATAAAAAATAAAATGTTGCCGTAGAGAGGACTTAACGAGGAATGATTTGTTGCGAGAGAGCCTGAACATTCGAGAGGAGGAAAATTTCCCTACGCATCTCGAGGAATAACGTCTCGACGCATCCAAGATCTCCGAGAGGAAGAAAATTATGCTTTTGCCTTGAGATTTTTATTTTATATTATTTATTTCATTAATTTTGAAATTTTTATCAAATTTGTTTTCTCATCGTCAAACTGTATATGATCGAAGCGCGGTAAACGGACGCACGCGCGTGTTTTTCTAATTTACCAACTCGGAAACAACACACATATTTTTCTGTCATCGCAATTTTCAAAAAAAAAATAAATAAATAAACAAAAAAACTTTTAATTAAGAAAGAGAAAACGTTCGTTCAATCGTATTCGTTTTTTCTCATATATAGAAACTAATATGCATACAGAAATACCAGACATCGAAAATTTCTCGTTGCCTGCAAGAAAATCCATACATCATAGATATGTAAGCATAAAGGAAATTGTTATTCAAATAAGCCCTTGGCGAAATGTCCCGTAGGAAGCTTAACGAGGAATGATTTGTCGAGTCTCTTGAACGTACGCCCTCTATGCGCCTGTCCATATAGATATATCGTGCCAATACATACGTATACGGAATATGCATATATATCGATGAAAAAATAGTGATTGAGGTTCTGCGCGTTCACACTTCCGTGTTAACTGTACACGGAAATACCTTCTATCATTCATGAAAAAAATCACGATATTCGGAGAGATTTTTCTCAAATTACTGAATAACGTTTTCGAAAAATGTGTAGCATTAAAAAAAACATATGCACGCGTATATACACTTTTGTATAATCACAGTCAGATAATAGGGACATAATTCATTCTGTAAATATTAATTTATAGGAGGATAGATGACGAAGGTTCAAGAGATTTCTTTCCTGATGATCGTGCTGGATAAAATGTTTTTTTATTTTTTTATTTTTTTTTTATGGAAAGTTGTGGAGACTGTTTGAAACTACGGGGGGGCAAGGATAGTCGAAACAGATCTTTAGTAAACGAGTGCTATTCGAGGATCACGCGTAATATATTTACGGTGTCTAGAGACATTGATACAGAAAAAATAAATTCTTCCATTTTTTTTTATATAACCGTCTATATATATTTTTTTTCTTCTCGTAAATACCAGAGAGGGAAAAGGTAAAAATAGTCGATAGGGTGTAATGAAATTTCTATAAGGAGAGGAATTTTTAAAAGATATTTTTAGTCGGGGAGACCGAAAAAATAATTTGATCTCACAGATACAATCGAACGAGTGAACGTGAGAGAGAAGAAGGGAGACAGAAAGGTTTTTTGGGTGAAAAATGTAGAAAGAATCCTTTCCCAATTAGGTGAATCTTAAAATGAAAAAAAAAATTGAAGAGTAAATAAATTTATTGTTGTAATCGAGGAGGATGGATATTGAAGTGTCGTGTTTTGGGCCTGAGGATCTAAACGTGAGATCGCTGAGTGTCTTTCACGGTGGATCCACGCGGTGAGAGAACGTTCGAGGCAGGCAGACGATGCGAGAGACGATGAATTATGCGTGGAATCGGGCTAATGGAAGGTCGCTATACACCAGATTAGTTAAGAAGCGATTCGGATCGGGCTCATAATGGCTCGACGACTTCCAAACTGGTTTTGGCGCCTGGAACCACCTTATTCGTCTAACCAAACATTTCTCTGCCCGCACTGTTTATTCTCTTTATACTCCAAGGAACAAAAAATATTTTAAACAGCAATAATTAAAAAATAAAGCAATAAATAATATTCGACGAATCGCATGTAACGTGAAGGGGGAGGGGGGAATATGCATATACTGTGCTTCTTCGTTTTATATCTGGCTCCGAAAGAAAAATCCCCAGGTGGCTGATAACCGTATAGGCTATGTAAAGTAAAAAAAAAAGTGCTGTTCGAGGGACAAAGGTCTGTCATATTTTTGAGATGTATCGCTCTCTCTCTCTTTCTCTCTCACGTACGTATATATTTTTCGTACATATTGAACAACTCACACGTTCTCACACAAGGAAAAAGAATTGTCCCCTATAAATATTATATTCCCTATTATTCTAATTGCATGATTATAAAAAACATAAAAATAATAAGGAAAAAAGAAACGTAAGATTTTTCAAAGTTTTTCTGTGAATAAATATCGATGGGAATAATGATTTGAATTAATGAAAATAAATGGGAGTTTCATGTCGAATAAATAGTACGTGATAAAAGATTGAATCACTGGTTAACAAGCATATCGCTCTTTCTATACTGATTGCTCGAAGCGCATCAAACAAGCTCCAATTTATTAGCGATATCATCAGTTGAAATGCTTGACCGAGCAACATTATCATTTCTCACCCTTATCAATAATTCCTAATTGGTATTATAATTGGAATTGTTTCAAGATCCAAGTGACATCAAATTTATCGACCGAACTGGCGTTATCTATTATTGTAATTTAATTCATGTGACGATCCCGCAGTGCGACTATACGACGACGAAGATGACGACGAACAGACAAAAAAAGTCTTCCCTCGTGTTAATACTTTTCATTTTTGAAATTCCCACTCGCTTCGCTCATCGTCACCAGAGACATCGACACAAAACGCGTATAAAATAAAAATAAAAATTGAAATTAAAATTCTCAAGGACATACCCGAGAATCTTTGGTCCACGAAATATATGATATTTCATCACGGCAAGACACTGTCTCTATATTTTAAATGAAAACCACATCCTCTCACCATATAAAAGATATATTTCACAAATAACAAAATTATGCGCGTCTCCTCTGATTAAAAAAAAAGGAAAAAAAAACATTAATTTTGTCAATTCGCCGCAGACTAGAGACGAAATATAAAACACGTGCCTATGTATTTTCAATTTGATAGAAAGCATGCGACGACGAAGTGACGGAAAATAAATTGCGCAGTCTCTTATAATTGTTGTATGAAAAATCTGATGATTTTTACGTGGTTTTTCGAAAATAATATATATATATATATATTTATGTATACAATTTGTCCTCTCTTCTATATTGAGACATATCATTTCGACCGAGATGCATACACAAATAAACATTTATTATAATGATGTTGGTAATGGAGAAAGTTTGTAGATCGTGAGGAAAAGATACGCGGAGCGAAGAGTCAACGAGCCGGGTAAACACCTGCGCGTCATGCTTGCTGACCTCGCAACGCGATCAACGCGAAGCAACAAAACGTTTCCGCGAGTGCACTCCATTTAAATTCCAAGTTAATCAAGAATGAGCTCTCGACATTTTCATCATCGCTCTCTTCACTTTTATTATTCCCACATTGGCCACGGAGTTCCCGCGTGTACTACGTGTGTCGAGCGATTTTTAAGATTGTATATTCATTGAGAATTCAGACCTATGTACTACATTGTAATATACATACACTGAGAAAAAATGTTGGTTGAATCTAATAAAATTTTGTTGAATTTAACCAAATTTGTGGTTGAATCTACTAAAATTTTGTTGAATCAACAAAATGTTAGTTGATTCAACTAATATTTATTGAATCAACAAAATTTTAGTAGATTCAATCAACATTTTTTCTCAGTGTAGTAAATACATACGCAACCAAAAAGAGGACGATATACATCACATATACATATACTTTTATATGAGATTAATGAATCGAACGAGACGAATACATAATAAGAGGAATATACAAGATTTCAATCTCGTGTAGACGGCACGAGTTAAGAATTTTCACTCGGTTCTGGAATTCGAGAAAAAAGTAAACGATTTTACGTTTTATCTCTTGTCGAGTACATTTTTCAAATTTTATGTGTAAAGAGAAGAATTTCATGCACAATTTTCGAGAGGCAAGACAAGAGATTTGGCTTGAAACATTTTTTCATCGCAATTCTCTTATTCTATTTGAAATAATTTATTTAAAATATAAGAAGATTTATTATATATTGTAGAGAATCGATAATAAATGAATAAAAAATAATGAATAAGCCAAGGATAGACACGACTCGATCAGCTTTTCACTTCTGTACACGTACACGTTTACACACATTTGTTCTGCTCTTCCTACATATATACGTCTGTGTACGTGACTATATAGATATATATTGGATAACACCCAGAGCAATCGGCTCTTATATTCACCGGCTCTATATAATGGGTATGCAAGAGTCGCAAAGCAGGTTCCATTCATTCATGTTCGAATCAAGCTACGTTGGCCTCAACCACTTATACAATTTCCTCTATTTACCATTTATTCGTCCTTCCTTATTTTCTCTCTATCTCTTTTATCATCCTGCTTTTCCAGAGGGAAAAACGTAACAGCTCGAGAAAAAGAATTTTCGTTACCAAAATTCTTGCGGAAATATTTAATTTTACATATTAACAAAAAATTTTGAAGAGAATCTCTTTAACTCGAACTGCGTGTGCTCCGAGACAAAAATAATAAATTCGAAAATGTAATTGCAGCAACAAAATTCTTTCAAGCATAATAAGGTACCTGTGATATTGATAAAAAAAACAGAGAAGAGCAGAGAAGGGGCGATAGAAAAATATCGGGAATACGTGCATGAAATCCACACCAGCCTTATTTTCCTAATTAAGAATAGTAAGGTTTCTTCCTCTCGGGATAATTCTCTCCTTTTTCTCTTTCGCTTCTCAAAAAAGCTGACGTCGTTCCCTTTATCCACGATCTCTTCTCGTATTCTCGGGAACGGCATATTACATTATAAAATTTCTTCGTCGTCCCCATCAATTTTCCTCATATCTCAACTACCAACTCAGCCCATATACTTTCCCATAATATAATAACCAATTTCTATACCCACGTACAAACATATACCAATTCACGCATGCGTATACGAACGAAGAATACAAGAGCGGGGCATTGCATCGAACGATTAAAATTTCTCGTTTAATGAAAAAAGAGAAAATAGAAACGAATACGCAAAAAAATGTAACTTGATACTATTGGATATACTGGGGGATGCATTGAGTGCATTTTATATGCAGCAGTTAACAGAATAATTCAACGATCACGCGAGGTGCTTCTTTTTCTCTTATATACATATATTCGCCTTCTCCCTCTCTCCTTGTCTTTTTACATTCTCTCATATTATTTTCTCAAGGGACAGAGTATATACTCGTTCTGGTCGTTTCGATGATAACGTTCCAACGATCCGGTCACATTTACACGTTGTGGAGCGCACAAGGAACTCAGCCATTAGGATCGATCCGGCGACTAACGTCTCAATTTTCACAGTCCGAAAGCTCATACTAGCATTCTCCTCGATATACCACCACAGCAGTAAACATTACACTCCGCCCTTCTATTATTCACCTTTCTTTTTCTCACAGATCACAGCTCGTCTCTTCTACTCGCCCATGCAGTTCTCTTATCGCGTTTCTCCCGCGACTTTCATTTTTTTTTCTCGAACGCACAGTTTCATCGATCCTCTAAATTTCGAAATATCTCTCTCTCTCTCTCTGCTCTCGCAATTTCGAAAAACACCGAGCGTTGTCGCATAACGACACAATTATTCTTTCCTCTAATATGCATCGCATTATTATTTTTTTGACATTTCATGCTCATTTCTCGGAACTTATTCTAACTGCGTTTGTTTCTCTTTCGCTTTTTCATCCGACGCCACACGCGTGCAATATTGCAATCTTAACGATATTTTCTTCCCGAGACTGTTTGGGAAGTCTCTCCCGTTCTGCGTCTCCGCGACAGTTACATTAAATCGTCTTATCGTCGTTCGGTACGAGCAAGAACGAGTCCGTCGTCGATTCTCACCGGTTTCTCGCCGCCCCCTCCTCGCTTTCTTCCGCAGTCTTACAATATATTTTATATCGCCCGACCTTTCTTTTTTCCCCGTTCATTCACATTTTTTTTCCTTTTTCTCTTCTTTTTTTTTTGTAAAGGCTGAATATCGTATTTCGTTACGATTAAGATTGCAAGCCTCGCGGGTGTCACTCGGAATATTTGCCGCGGAGCTTAATTCCCTCCGATACTTCATTTATTACATTGCATATGTGCTATACGCGCCAAGTAGTATTATTAATATTTATTGTCGCCATATATAGTGCCAACGATCTGGAAACTTGGAAACCCATTATCCTGATAACTTTGGAATCCGCGAGAGTCAGCGTTATTTTTTCTATACAAAAGCATCATTGGGAAAATATAAGAGCTGTCAAAATATAAGCAGGGAGAGAAAAATGTCGGATCGTGAGGGAGATAAAAAATTGAACGAGTGTCAATTTGGTTAACCGTCAATTTAAAATCTCGACTAGTCTACGCACGAAGTTGGCGAACGGGTATGGCAAAGTAGAGAGAGAAAGAGAGAGAGAGAGAGAGAACAACTGGTCTTTAAACGAGCAATGTCACGGATCGAATCACCTCCGGGCGCGCGTAACCGTTGTACGAGCTTTTTTCCCTTACATTTGCAAGAAATGCGTTGATTTTGCTTTTCAAACGAGTGTATGTATGTATATATATATATAAGCCCGGTTGTTGATGTAGTGTGGCCGTTTGCGGGAGCGCGCCGCATGGGAACATAACGAGCCTGCGCGTTCATTGAATTATCTAATGGGATCGGGGCAAGCGTTCTCAGAGCAAAACCATAAAATGATGCTTGGCTTATAAATCCCCAGATTCATAGAGGTTGTACGTTATCAAGAGGAAATTCTTGTTCTGTTCTCGTTTCTATATTAAAAAAGACATGAGGCCTCTAATCGATTCATCGGAATAGAGCGTGTATTATGCGGAGCGCATTGACTTTTGGCTAATCTCTACTCATTA
>JAPYYW010003398.1:0-22665 GCA_030522545.1 Cremastinae sp. A BG-2022a
ATCTATCGTAAAAAAATTGTTAATTATATACCAAGTATATCTGGCATTCATGACCTTGGAGAACCTTGGATTCAGAGTATGTTGTTCTTTAATAAATTATTAACATCTTTTCTTAATAAACTTAATCTCGCAAATCACTGTGAATGTCAGAAAAACGTCATAAAAACGGGAAAAACTTTTGGATTTGACACTGTCACAGGCCAACCACCTTAAGAGAGTTTGTAATGTATATGTATTCTGGACGATGCCGCAGATCCCAGACACTCGTAAAACGCGATTGGTTCAAACTTCTTTAATTCTTTGTCAATGAGAATAAAATTTGTTTAGCCCACGCAGGTTAATGGCAAAAATGGGCTGATCTTTGGTTTTTATGAAATATCAATCATTTGCATGTTTGAGCGGATTACGTTTCGTGTCACGTGGTACAAACATCTACGGCATCACCTTATTCTGATTTTGTTGGTAGAAAAGCCTTTGGGAGAGATGTATGCCTGCCTGTTATACGTACCACATAATAAGCATCCATTTCTGTAGATTCCATTATCAACTATGGTCAACGAAGTCAGATCTGACTTCGTTGCTATATGGTTCACGAAAAATGATAATTATTGATAAATGAATAGATGCTGATCATCTGAACGATAAATTAATCTGACTTTTTTGGATAAATACTTGGCAATACGTAGCAAGTTGCCTTGCTGCATATGTGTAATACTCCTACATATTTCTATAATCCGAAACGTGTAGAACTGAACCGCTTGCGTCTGCGCAAATCGAGTGAACTGGCACCGAACAACCTCAATTGCGCAGACGCAAGCGGTTCAGTTCTACACGTTTCGGATCACTTCAAAACCAAAGGAACACAGGCACACAGCCCATGACTCCATGACAGTTCATATGGGAGAAAGTAGTGGCTGTCAATTACGGTGCTGACATATCTACAAAAATATGTCTACAAAAATATATCTACAAAAATATGTCTCTCTGCTTCTCGACACACTTGGTGCGTCTGCGCTCTGCGCATGCTTGAGAATAGCAGTCACGTATGCGCAGGACCCGCAGGACTCAATAGGAGTGTAGTCAGGACTGAGATTTTTTGCTTATATTTTATTGTATTTACAGTGTATTATTTATATTATGTTCATTTTAAACAAGTCCAAGTTCTTCAAACAAATTTCTAATTTCCCTTATTTGATTTCTTATTTCATTAATCAAAATTATTTTAATT
The DNA here is from genome assembly GCA_030522545.1 of Cremastinae sp. A BG-2022a. Classification (NCBI taxonomy): domain Eukaryota; kingdom Metazoa; phylum Arthropoda; class Insecta; order Hymenoptera; family Ichneumonidae; species Cremastinae sp. A BG-2022a. Next base: position 1,229 of record JAPYYW010003398.1, read on the forward strand.
ATGTCCCATTATATTCATATTTATTCGCATTTACCGCGGCATCATACAACTACGCGCTCTATCGATGAATGTCATATTCGTCACACTAGTTTTCCGAGGGAGACTTGCTAGTTCCCATGGAAATTCTCTAGAACGTTCAACGTAATCCAAACAAATGGTGCAGCGTAAATAAAATAAATAAAATTAAATAAAATTAAAAAAATTAAAAAAAAATTGAATTATTTTACTTTATTATTAATTTTTTGGAAGTATCGTCGATTTAGCAATGTCTGCGAAAAACATCGCAAAGCAACAGCATCATGAACAACAGAAATTGTGTACGACACGACCGCCCTACAGGCAGGGTCGAAAATTGACAGCTGTCAAGGTAGCTTCGAAGAATTGTATCCTAAACAATGATTGTGTTTTTTTGTGATATAATTGCATTTTATAAAAATAACATCGTTTTATTTCAATGATTTATAATTTTATGGATGAACCAAAAATTTCTATTTTTCCTTGACAAAAAAGTTCTCATTGACAGGTTTACACGGTGAATGACGAGTCGTCACATTTGATAATATGCGGAGTGCCAAAATTGCAATTGATAAATGACATTAAGAAAATTTTAATCTCATACGGCTCTGTGAAAAAAATTGAGTCTATTCCAGATTATCCGACCGAGGAGTTCACCGAAGCTTTTCATGTCCATTTTGAGAGAATCCAAAGCGCAAGGTTTATTCTTTTTTCAAAAGCTTTCTCTCCTTTTTTAAATATTTCTTTTATCATAATCATATTTTAAAAATTATTCAATAACTTTCAAATTTATTCTTCAAAAGTTTACAAGTTTTGGCAGTACGTCAACTGTACTCTTTACTTCTCTACTCTTGACATTATTTTTTTGTATTTCATCTTGAATGTGGCTGCTATAAAAAAAATTGACTATTTTGTAAAATATGGTCTTGAGTAGAGAAGTGAAGAGTAAAGTTAACGTACTGCCCAAGTTTTGAAATTTTTTTACTGCGTATAAAATGTTCTGCAAAACATTTAATAATTTCAAGCTTTCTCCTTTAAAAAATATATCATTCAGAATAGCCAAACGTTTTGTGGATGGCAAGAATTTTTTTGGCGGCTTGCTCCATGTGTTTTATGCACCAGAACTGGAAAATGTCGAAGAAACCAGAAGAAAACTTATTCAAAGGCACAAAGACATAGCGGTCAGGATAAAAAGGCATAAGGAGGATCCAATAAATTTAGATACAGACAAATTTGAACCAAGGTAATAACTAATTTCTAGAAGAACAGATATGGTAAGGGGCATTAACATCGGAACACTTGGTTTTTCAGATATTTTTTGGCCAAATTGTCCGATTTTTAAATTTCAAAAAAGTACATTGGAATAAATTTAATTAGCTTTCGAATGAATCTAGATTCATTCCGATCGGATAATAATTGTTTCCGTGGCAAAGATTTTTGCATATCAATGAAAATCAGGACAAGTAAAGTTATCAAATTGGGGACATATGATAATGGAACGAATTTTTTGATTATGACCTATCAAAAGGGTATTTGTTGGATCGAGGTCAGTCAGTGAATTTTACAAACGTTTTGCGATACTCTTTTGATAGGTAATGATTAAAAAATTCGTCCCATTATCACACATCCCCAATTTTCTAACTTCACTTTATCCAGATTTACATTGATATACAAAAATCTTTGCCACGAGAACAATTATTATCCGATCGGAATGAATCTAGATTCTTTCGAAAGCTAATTAAATTTATTCGAATGTACTTTTTTAAATTCAAAATTCCGACAATTTGGCCGAAAAATATCCTAAAAACCATCAGGTGTCCCGTTATTAATGCCCCTTACTGTATATATATATTTTTTTGCATAATGTTAACAATTCAAAATAACTTTAATAAAGAAAGAAATCTGTCAATGGAACAAGAAAATAATAATAACATGACGAGTTTATAATTTGAAACATTTGTTCAATTTTTTTTTACTTTTATTTTTTAAAGGTATAAAAAACTTACATTTTTTATTTCAGAGAACAATACCATCGGAAAAGAAAGTATCCAACACTGCCGCTAACAGAGGAAAGACTGCTGCAACATTATCCAAATGAATCTATGAAGACAATTTACAATGGAATACCTCAAGAAATTGATCCTAGACCTGTCACAGAGCCCTCAATACGTAATGATTGGAATCAGTCAAGAACGCACGAAACGAGTTCTGAGCTTTCAAAAGACTTCAAAGCTCCGTACGACCAAAATGATGCATTAGGACAAGTTGTTTTGAACTTACAAAACAAAAGAGTAAAAAATTTTCGTGGTCGTTCGATAAATGAACGTACAAAGGTAGTTGTTGTTCGACCAAAAATAGTCGATACAAGTAAACTCGCGAATTTTAACAATTCGGTTGAAAAGCCTGTATTTCCGGTTGTCAAAAAAATTGAAAGTGGCATCACGATCAAAATATTACCTAAAGACGAGAAGAACAAGAGGATAGTCATCAAAGATCCCAGGTACTTTGTTTTTCACTTTATTTCTTTCTTTACTTACAAAAAATCTACGATTACTAGAAATACAAATTGTTCATATTTATCATATACTTTTAGCGCTTCACTTCTGGTTAGACCGAGTGATAATCTCAGGGAGTCTATTAAATCCGTCAAATCTACCATAAGAGAAGCGATGATGAAAAATGAGCCAGTAAAATGAAGAAAAATATTTTTCATCCCACACGGTCCCTTGTACATCAATTTTAATTAAATACGTTTCAAAAAGTTATCATACGATAGTCAATCTATTTGCGATAACAAACTGGATAAATAATCAGTCGATAATCGAATAATAAAAAAAATAAACGAGAATGCTTTTCTCGATAGATCAAAATTATGTCGAGGCTGTTATAAAAATACAATTATCGTCTAAATAGAAAATAGTGCTTCGATAAACAGAAGCTTAGAATTAAGTAGTCAATCAATGATAGTGAGTTATATGGCAAGTTTTTTATATGATAACTGTTGTGTCCGGATCCCATTGAATTCCATGGGGCTTCGTTTTCGAGATCAGTCGTTCAGCGGGTGGTGTGTTTTCTTGCTGGAGCAGTTTTGTTGAGAGCCCTTTATTTCGGAGCAATTGTTGGGGAGATTTTGCTGTTGCCAGCATTATGTGTTTTTGATTGTTTGAACGGTTAGCCAGAGGTGTGCGACACTGAAAAAAATTGACGATTATAATCATACGAAAGAACTGGATTCGATGAGTTTTCAAAGTCCTCATATTTTCATTGAAAAATAATAGGAAAACTATCATTAAAGTACGATAGTATTTTTGCAAACTACGTATATATATAGATAATATCTAATATTTAAAAAAAATCGTTTGTAACAGTACAGATTTTTCCAACACAAAAATTAATATTTATGTACAGTAAAATTAAACGATATTTCTCATTAAGAAAAAGCAAATGGCTCACCATGCTCGGATCAACCGAATTTTTCGTTTCGACGTTACAAAACTTGCGCTCGTCGGCCTTATTTTCATCCTTCGACTGAGACAGAGGCTTCTTCTTTTTTTGATTCTTTGATTTATCGTCATCAATTTTAGACGCTGTAATAGGTAAGTTGGGACCTATGGGATTATTGGAAATCGTTTCGTCGAAGTCTATGATTATCTCAGACCTCTGGGCCCCAATTGTATATTCTTCTTTGATACTCGGCGATATGGAATCTCTCCAAACTTTGATTTTATCAGTGCTCGAAGTCTTTTGCTCCTCGATTGTTTTCTTGATCAAAACATTTGCTATCTCGCTGATGTCGCTATCCAACGTTTTACCCAACAATTCGTCGATCTCGTTGGCCCTCTCGACAACGTCGTCTCCAACAATTTTCCGTTCATTCTCATCCTCTGTCCAGACGGGAAGGGGATCAGAATACGATGAAGAAACTTTAGGATTTTTTATTACCGTTATTTGTTCTTCAATTTCACTGCAGTCGGACTGTTCAACCGAGTCGTTCGATGGCAAATCATTTGAATTGTCGTTGAAACCTTTTTCCACTGCAGGATACTCAGGAATGCCTGAAATACTCTCACAAACTGTCTGGATTTCAGGAATATTCTGATCTGTTGTCGTCTCGCAATAAAATAATTTAATATTTTCTTTTTTATTTTCCACCGGCGGAATGTCACTCTCTTCGGAGTTTAATTCTCTCTCTGGACTCCTTGACTTTAGAATCGGTGTTCGGTCAAAATCTGTGGCTGGTGATCTCGGGTCCAGAGTGGTAACCAAAGGTTTGTTCTTAACACATACATTGGGGGCTTGATTCGAGGAAACAGGAGACGAAGAGTAGTCGCTGTTTGACTTTACCTAGAAAAATTCAAAATCAATGAAAAGTTATACTCAAAAAGATAAATGGTTTCTCTGAATCTCATATAGAAAGTAATTTTTAGTGTCCATTACCAACAGAAATATTTTTTTTTACAATTCGACAGGTGAAAGAATACTGTCATTTTATCTTTCAATAAAATAAAAAGAACAAATATAAAATACATCTTGGAAAAGAGCAAAATTTTTGTCACATAAAAGATGTAAATATATTTTTGATGTCGATAAATTATTAAATTCAAACGCACTATGATCGGAGTTCTTGTTTGACTGACATTCGGTGACCTAGGATCCGGTAAACACTTTTCTGGAGTGTTTGCCATCATCGCAGCATCGATATCTGTCTCCAAGTATCGCTTTCCCTGAAGATATTTTGGTACAGCACTGACGATGCGTTGGTTCAAGGCCGTTGGAGTAGAATTAACCTAAAATTAAAAGAATAATAAACATTTTTAGTATCGAATAAAATTATACATCATTTGACTTTCAACAGAGGTAAGAATGCAACCCTTCGTCAAATATTTAATATTAAAAATATTCAAAAACCCGAAGGAAGACAAAAATATTTCTTGTCCGGCTTGCTCGCATAAATGTCAAAATTGTAAGTTTTTCTAACATTTTTTTCCGGTACAAACAGCTACACATTTTACAACAAATGCAAAAGTTACTTGACTTCATGCAAAAAAGAATATTTTTCTAATCCGTATAAAATTATGCGTTAAAAAGATGAATTTTTGCCACTACACAATTTTACATTCGTATAAAATAAAATAAGCAAAAATTTTCGTACCTGTATGGGAGTTCTGGAAATTCCTATGGTCGCTGATCTCGGATCGGTGAGTTTTCGCGTTGCCGGGGGTGTTGCTGCTCGTATTTTTTCCGCCCCGCAAGAATCCGAGTTGCTCTGACTCTTGGATTTCGTTTCATGATCATTGTCATACCAAAAAAGCTTGCTCGTATAATTTCCCATTGTATGCAGTTGATTAAAATATCGAAAGAACGGAGTGTCAACAATTCGCAAGGTGAGTAGGTCGTAACGGTCTTTCGAGACAGAAACTGTGACGCTGTCGGTTTAGATCGACGAGACACCGGTTTATGTCAAAAATAGATTAAACAAACGTCAAATAATAGTCATTTATCACCGTGTTAACTTCAACACTGAGATAATAAATCGATAATAAAATATTGCAATCCGGCGAGGAGGTGTAAATTCGCACAACGGACAATGTTTTGAAAATCGAACCGTTCACGGAAGAGCGCGCATGTGTGCGTGAACGAGAACGCGCATGGGCGCCAACTGATAAACGATAAAAATAAAAAGTGGTAGAACTGACGTAATTCAACTCTGAACATAGCCAACTAGAAATAAAAGAGAAGCTTCTTGCTCGCGGTAACTTTCTCGATAAACATTTTGCTTTTTACCTTTTTTAATGTATTTTCGAAATTGACGGAGATATTTTGGAAAAATAGTATTCAGCGAATATAAAGTTGATAAAAAAAGAATTTGTATCACTCGTCAGCAAGAAAGTAAGTAAATTTTTGAAGTGTTCAATAAATTTATGATTATGATGATGGAGAGATAGGTCAAATGACTGTGTCGTTTGGTATTTTCATTACTTTTGTTTAGTTTTCTATTAAGGTAGTTCCATCAGTACAGTCAAATAACAAAATTTTATATTACTTTATCTCTGTAGCTTGTGGTTTTTCAGAAAAAGGTTATTAAGAAAAGTTGTTGCAAATTGTTTCAAGAGCAACATATTTAAAATTCAAGGTCATCCAAGGTGACCTGTACTTGTTACGTATGCATGAAAATTAAAAAAAATCATAATCTTAGGATTTTTTTTTAAACTAAAGAAAACTTCTTTCAAGTAAAATAAAGAGCTGTACCAAATTTCAACAAGTTCCACTACCCAGAAGTCAAGATATCAAGAGTTGAAGATCGCAATATTTAACACGTGCTCTTATGGGAGACTGCAGAAAATAGTGACTCAAGTTCTACGTAGTAAAACTTTTTAAAATTTAATATACATTATATCAAAGATGGTTTTTGCAAATTTTTTGACAAAATCCTAAGAAAATGATTTTATAATAAAACTATTTTAAAATGGTCTTTTTCACATCTTTTCTCTTTCATTGAGTGATGGGTATCCAAAAAGTAGATTTTATGCGTTAATATTTCGAGAATAATAATTGTTAAAAATATATAAACATTCAACTATACATTTCACTTTACTAGAAATTATTTAATAATTTAAGTTTTTTAACAATATTTACAGGTAATTCTGTATAATTATTATGTGAATGATGTAAGTTTCATTGGGACACCACTGGACGTCTGAATCATCTTGGGAAATCTTATGTTTCGTGAGTAATATACAGTAATATTTTTGGTACTCTCCCATAAGAGCCCATGTTAAATATTGTGATTTTCAATCCTAAATATCTTCAATTTTAGATGGTTAATATTCTTTAAATTTAACATTTCTTTACATATCTTTAAAAGCCTACTGTTCGTCCAAAAATGGACTAAACAACAAATTTTTTTTCCTTTTTTTTTTTGGATGTAGTTTTTGAAAAAAATACAAAAAAATTATTTGAAACAACCTTTTATTTTTTTTTAACTTTTTAAATACGAATCAAATTTTTTTGTGTTTACCACTTTCAATTATTCTTTTCAAATTTTTTTTTCAATTTTAGGATTCTATATGCATTCTAAAAAATTTGCAAAATGGTGTTATGCAAAGCAGACTAAATTTTGAAAAAAATTTTTTGTCAAAATATTAAAAAAAAAATAGAAATCGAAAAAGCACCACTTTGACAAAATTTGAGGATTCGTAAAAATTGTCAAAGTTTTTTATAAAAAATAGAAAAAAATAAAAAATGGTAATTATCGAGAAATTTTAATTTTAATTTTCAAAAAATTAAAAAAAAATCCGTGAAGATAGATCTGAATAATTTTGATCTATTTTTTTATTGAAAAGTACATCTAATTACGAAAATGAAAAAAAAAACGTCCCTATAACTCAATTTTTGAAAAAGTTATGGCTCTATTTAAAAAAAAATATTTATTTAAAAAATTCATAATTTTTTTTGGATTTAGTGAAAAAAATTTGAAAAAATTCTCAGAGAGTTTTTCATTAGGGTAGAAAATGTTAAACAAGTTTCAGCCAAATCGAAAGGGGTAAGATCTAAAAGTGGTCGAAATGGCGTGGAATGGCTCATAATAGCAAACTCAACGAAGATATATATTTTTCTGATTTACCAGTAAAATTAATTATAATACATAATGCATTAAATATAGCATTTAAAAAATTTTAATTAACATGCAATATATAAAATATATATAAATAAATGATGGAATTTCGATATAGAAAAGAAGTAAAAGAGTAAAAACTAAACTTGGCTCCGGTATCGAAGTCTCCTAAATTCTATTACGATGCACGGGAATTTCGCACAGCGCATCGGAAAGTCCTACGGTCCAAATTGTTCGCGTCGTTCGGTCGAAAAAATCCGGCGAAGCTCTGCGCGTTTTCGTATGGGCAAAGAAACGCCGTGAAAGTCTATTTACAAATTTACAACGCGTGGAGAATCGAGCGTCGAAATTTCTCCCCGAAACAAAACTTGCATCTCGTTTTCTCGTTTTTCCGGTATACATGACGCAAACGGAGCTAATGCTTTTCCTCAAAGTCAAAACATCGGACTGAAAATTTCATCGATTCGCGCATTTCCTCACGAAATGAGCGCTTTGTTTCGTCCAAATGTTTTTCGAATTCTAAAAATAATTCGATTTTCGTATCAATTCATTCTGGCATAGTGTATCTATATTTATATAAATTGTATTTTCATTTTTAACGTTTATTATGCTTCGAAGGAACGCTTTTTTTCAACAACAATCTTCATTAAACTAACATAATTCTTATTCTATTTTTACTTTTTATTTTTATCTTCAATTATTTTCACAGAGAATCCATAAATAGTGAATTGGTGAATTTTGTAATCAAACTGGTCATTTTTTAACCATTTTTAAATAGGAACTCGGTGAATTTTGTAAACCAACTGGTCATTTTTTAACCAGATTTTTTTCTACTATAAAAATTTAATTTTTGAACTGATCTATAACCTGGACTCTTTTGAATATATTTATCAACAGTGATAACTGATGCAGGGGGACTCCCATCTGCTATCGTCTTAGGTAGCTCATCAATGAATTAAAAAACGAGATATTTAGATAACATTTTGAGAGGGTATTATTTGTAATATAGCAAACAAAACTTGCAAATTTTAGGGTCACTTGCTAGAAAAATTATTGCAAACGAGCTAATAAAAAATTTGTATTTTAACAATGCTTTCATACAGGAGTTGTATTTTCTTCCAATATGACATGATATGTTTTGACAAAAACGACAGATTTTATTTAAAATTAGAGTACTGCAAGATAAAATCTTAAACTTTTCAACGATGTATGATTAATGAGGTATTGCCAGGAGATTTTTTTCATAAATTTCATTTAAAAACAATTCTGCACACGAGTCTCATGTCAGAAAGTGAGGTATAGAAATTTTCATATAGGCGTCATAAATTTGTATCCCACCTAAAGGGGTCATAATAGAAGCAGAATCAACAATATGTAGTAAGTTATTGAATATAACAAGCAAGAAAAAAAAATTTCTAAAAAGTGAAAAATCCCCACGTTATTGAAATGGGAAAAGTATCGTCATTTTCAGGCAGAGTTAAATGGCAACGAAGGAGAATTCTTTTTTCAAAATTCTTTTTAGGACAAAAACTAACTATTTAGACGATACCCAAGCGAAAAAAACCAACTTGGTAAATAACCTACAATCCTAATACATATATGTCTATCTATTAGAATGTTTAGTTTATCCAGACTTTTGCACGGTGAAACCTTCTAAAATTTGGTACACACGTACCTATGACATAAAAGAAAATTCATGAATATTTTTGGGCAGTTAAAACACAGGAAAGTTTGAGACCCTGCTGATGGTTTCAATTATTATATGTATCGTAACAGCGATAGAAAACGAAAATAATGCAATCAATGATAATTGATTTTCAAGAGAGGAAAACAAGAATGATAATGTACACGTGATATTTTTCGAAGTGTCGCTCTTTATTCGTGGTCTCACGATGACCTTGTTAACTAAATTGTATGAAAAAGTCATTATTTAAATAGAAAATTGATATTTAATATATGCCCAAAGCCATCCAAAGATTTCCAGTCACGTGCTGAGTGACTGCCAAGAAATTGATTTTTCGATCGTTAACCTTATCATCGCAGATACAATCGCTTTCGTTAGTCACTCATTTTGTGAATAAACAAGAAAGAAAAGCTTAAAAAATTTCCTTATTTTCTCAGAAAATTCTAAGAGTCCGTTTTTGTTTTGTTTTCATTCGACTTTGATTTTTTTAATGCGCACGAAAAAGGTTTTTTTTATCACTTAAAGTATTTTTTCATGTAAATTGTAAATTTATGTGTTTGTTTATTTGCATGTTTCATGTTTTGATTCACTCGTCTCAGAAGGAAATGTTTTGGCGAGAATATCAATCGAGCATATTTCTATATAGTGCGATTTATTTTGCCTTCTTTTTTTGCCGAAGAAAAATTCTGTATTGAAATTCTCGTATGTTGAATTTTACATACATACGTCTCAAAATGCTTCGAACTAACATATCGCGCCAGACGGATAAGGAAACGTCGGCTTAGAAGTAAACAAACCCGTTCGAGATACGACGTTGTGTACAGACTTCATTTATTATACATATATAGCTTCCTATCACTGACCACACCGATAACAAATAACTTTTGACAAGAAGCGTCATTGAAGCAGAAACTTCGTTTTAACGAAACAATTTTTTTTTTCAAGAACCGAAACTTTTTCCATCAATATAATATAATATTTCCATCAATGTAACTATAGATAAAATGCACAAAAATAAAGTTTTATATGGAAAAATATTCACGTGGAAAATGATGTCATTCACGTCGAAATATTGGTTATCGGTTATTGAATATTGGTTAAAGTAGTTCTCGTAAAAAATGAATTTCGACAAATAATTTTATTAAAAATATGCACAAATCTTCTTAAATGTGATCTAAAAATGTAGTCCAAATTTCAAAAGGTTTCATCACGTACAAGTCAAGATATTTATTGTTGAAAATCACAATTTTTCGTGCCCTTCCATATAAAAACACGTGTTAAATGTTACGATGTTCAACCTTAAATATTTTCACTTTACTGAATGGTGAAACTTCCTAAAATTTTGCACAGATTTTTATATGACATCAAAGAAACTTTGTTTAGTTTAAAAAAAAAATCTGACATAATATTGTTTCGAAATTTTTGAAATCATGTAGCAAGTAAACTCAACTTTAGATGACCTTGAATTTAAAGTATATTGTTCTTTAGTCAATTTGCAACAATTTTTCTTAATTGACTTATTCTCGTAAATTACTTTGAACGTCAGAAAAACCGAGATGATTATTTTTTATTTGACTGTATCAAGAGAACTATCTTAATCTACCCCCACCTTTTAAGGGGGAGGAAGGTTGAAGGAAGATCGTTTTTATGATACGACAGAGAAAAATTGTGGTAATCGCTTGCCTTCATAAAATCGAAAAAAATATTTTAAGATAGTTCTGGAACAGAAAGTAAACATTGCCAGGTAGTATAGAAAATTTTCGCTATTGAAATAGGGTTAATTAAAGAGACCAAATATTGCGACCCTCACGACCACTCAGAGTGGGTTCACGTTTTGACTTGTAAATTTGCCAGTGCTCAGTGAAACAAATTAACATTAAATAACTATAAAAATCAGTATATAAATTCGTTAATAAAGAAAAAATAAATTTATATCAAGGTAGATCTATTATAAAATCGTTTTCATAATAATTTGTTAAAAATGTGCAAAAAAACCTTCTTTTATACAATGTGCAGTTGTATATTAAATTTTAAGAAGTTACACTACGTAGAATTTGAGATATTTATTGTGAAAAATCGCTATTTTCTATATTCTCCCATAAGAGCACGTGTTAAATATTGGAATCTTTAATTCTAAATATCTTAACTTCTGGGTAGTGGAACTTGTTGAAATTTTGCACATCAACTCTTCATTGTACTTCAAAGAAGCTTCCTTTAGTTTTTTAAAAAAATCCTAAGATTGTGATTTTTTTAATTTTCATACTTACGTAACAAGTACAGGTTACTTTGGATGACCTTTAATTTTAAGTATGTTGTTCTTGAAAGTATTTGTAACAACTTTTCTTAATAAACTTAAGCTCCAAAACCACATAAAATGGAGATAAATTGAGATAAAAACTTTTGATTTGATTGTATTGATAGAACTACCTTAAATAATTACCAAATGGAAAGTGTGCTCAGTCCAGCGTTTGAAAACTCCAATTCTCCGTCGTCCATCATTTTGCATGTAAGTTATTTACAGTTACACAAATATATGTATTTTTTTTGCATTATAAAAATATTGTACATTTCAATGACTTCTTAATTGTCTTTTGCAAATTAATTTTTATATTACCATTGTAAAAACATTTACAATTTTCATAAAATTTAATATGAACTTTTTGCGTTGTGCTAATGTCATTAATATCGTCTGAGTGTTTTTAAAATTATTTGCCTTATTAATGTATTATTTCTATTTTTGCCGTACTTATCTCGTTTCTTTAAGTTTGAAACATATGATTAAATGACATAATTACATGCTTCAACTAAGCAATGTAATATATTCAAATCGGAGTCTCAATGTTTTCCACCCAAAGAAATAAAAACTACGAAATTAATTACACGAAAGTATTATTTTATATAAATTAAGTAATAGAAATAGGAAAATTCTTTTCATCACATATTTTATTGATTCAAGAAAATATTTCATTGGGACTCCGTCATGACAGATTTATTTGAATCCATATAAATATTTAATTGGATTCAGGTATCTGTTTTTTTCAGTGCACATGTTGATTACACGCTAATTTCTATTTTTGTCTCTGCAATGTTACTCAAAAGTACCAAAATAACTGTCGTTACATTAAAATTACATAGCTTTTAGGTACTTTTTAACAAAAGAATATAAATTTAGCTTGACAAGCAGTAAATTTAGTATATATAGGTGTGATTTCATTTTTGCTCAAAGAAACAAAGGATGAGATTTAAATTAGTATATGTCATGGACACAAATAAATCGGCGTCGCCGAATCAAATTGATTGAAAGTTTACGACGAGGGTTAAATATTTAAAAAAGAAGGCCTTATGTTAAACTATTGGAACATATACCTTATCGTAAACAGCTCGATTGATAATTATTGACAATTATCACTTGATATTTTTTAAACACTTTGAACGAAATAAAAATAAATAATGAATAAAAACAATAATAATTTTAAATAAATAAATAAAAATTTAATTAAATAAAAAAATTAATTTTAAGTAAATAAAAATAATAATAAATAGAAACAAAAAAATATATTTTTTTCGGTTCAGCTTGGTCAGATAGCGACCCATTGACCGGAAATCAATTTTGGCGCGGATAGGCGCAGCGAGACATAGCAGAGGTCGTAAAAAACAAATATACGCGGTGCAATTAACTCGGTGCGTCACGTCACGTTTCCGTTTGGAGAGACCATCGCGTGATGATGTTTGTGCAGGGAATCGCGTCGAGCGGGCGGACAATTTTACTTCCGCTTTTGACACTATTGTGTTTCGATTTTGTGAAAAAAGTATATTCGATGCTGAGTTTTCTCGTATTCGATAATAAATCATTGACAGAATTTGGGTTGACGCCAATTCAATGAATTCCCTACACACATTTTGCTCACAATATTTATACAAGTATTTAAACGTAATCGTCAATATGTATGAGATTTTTAAAAATAATATTTCGTTTATGAATTTTAGTCAAATTTTGAAATCATTCAGCTTACATTATATTTTTTTATAAATATGAAATGTACAAAAATCATTTTAATCGAGAGTTGAAGGAAGTAAAAAATTGACCATAAATTTTTATGTATTTTCTGTTTTTGCAAGGTATGAAATTTTTTTATCACACTTATCAATATTTTTTTGTTATATAAGAGGAAATTTTTGTTGATTTACAATTCGCTTTTCCAAAGTAATTGGATATTTACTTTATAAATGAATAAATTTAAAAATAAACATTTGGTTAAATATATAATAACTTTTGTTTAATATACAAAGTGGTTTAAGAATTTAAGTTTATTAAGGAGCTCGTGCTTTGATACGAGTATTATTATTGTATAAAAATCTTTAAAAAATGTATGTTGTAGAGCTAATAAAACTACAAAAAGAAAAAAAAATTCTCATAAGACCCCGTGTTAAAGGTTATTTTTTTGCACAATGAATATCTCGACATCTGTACGATAAATCTTTTTTAAATTTTAAACGTATTTTAATATGCCATCAAGTAACATTAATATTAATTTTCGACAGATTAACTTGAAAATAATTTCATTTGATGGTTTTTGTCTCAACTTTACACCTAAGACGAATTCGCGATACTATATAAGATACGATAATACCTCCTTAAATAGAGAGTTAACTCTATGTGTGATTGCTCAAAAAAGTAATGAAATTTCATGTAAAAAGTTGCAACTTTTAACACGAAAAACAATAATTTTTAACAATAAATATCTTATAGTACAAAGTTTTCTAATCATCATAAAACTTGTACACGTTGAAGATGTTATTTAATACTTTGTAAAATTTTCGAAATTTTTTTTGTTATTTTCGAGTTTGAGCACATCATCAATTGCTTTATGTAATCCTTAATCCTTCATTTTTTGTTTAATCCTTTATCTATACACGTACTCGAATAAAATAAATTTTTCTCAAAATGTCAGTAAATTTTAAACAACACTTTAATTATTCAATTAATGTACTCAACATATGCATATATATTGATACTTTGTATGCCAAAAAATATGTAAATTCGATATGTATTCGTAAGAAAAATATAAATAATGCCAAAAGACATTCACGGTGAGTCATCGCAGAATTTCCGATCATTTCTTTTTTTTTTTTGGCACGAGGGAATGACTGAAGAAATCGTCGAATCGCCAAGAATGAGACACAGCAGAAGATTTGCGCAATATTTAATTCAGAGAAGACGCGCGATTCTGGAAAATTCGTAAAAACGAGGTAGCGAGAAGAAAAAGTTTCTACTGAAAAACATTAAAAGATTAAATTGTCTCAGAGAGAGTGACGCGTACTGAATTTTCTGACGCGTCGATCGAATGAACATTAAATCCCAAGCATCTTTGTTTCTCGAACGCTCGCTATTAATTCCACGATTGGAAGGACGATTAGCGCTCATTTATTGTTTTCCGAGATGCTACAGATCGTTCAACGAACAATCGAGATTCTCGGACGAGCGCCAACGAATCAGACTAGCTTTTGCTTCATTGTTACCTAATCAAAATCATTTTTCGAAAAATTACCCATTTTCGTACATTATTAATTGTCACACGACGTATTTTTTATGTCGTTTTGACATTCATTCTGAAAAATGTTTTTTAAGTTTAACACACGTTTTTCAAGCGTTAACTCGTATTATTTTATATAGGAATAACTTTTTTAGAATTTTGTCATTTTTCGAGAAACTTTTCGTCGCAATAATTTTTCGAGAAACTGCACGTTTTCGAAGATTATTGTACAGAAAATGTTTTAAAGATTGAATATATTTTTTTTTCAAGTTAAAACTCTCGCTGTATTTCTCTTTTTATAAGAATACACTTTTTTAGGATTTTATTATTTTTTGAGAAACAATTATTTACAGAGTATCACTTGGAGATAAATAATTTTTAGCGAAAAAATGGGGACTTTTTCTTGAAAATTTCAATTTTTTATTCATTTTACACTGAGAAAAAAATTATAAAAGTAAACACCATTTTTATAAACAAATTATTATGTTTGAATACGTCTATACAAATATATTAGTAGAGTGAAAAATATTTGATAAATCCTTCAAAGAATCCAATATTCAAGTTAACAAACTATAAAAATAATTGAACGTTTTCTTAATTATTTTAACAAAAATTTGATTAATATGATAAACTGCTGATATCGAGTTAACTTGATGTAGCATATGAATGAAATTTACATTTATTTCTTCAATTAATAAATGCCTAAAGCATTAATAAATACTTCAAGGTGGTTCATCAATGAATTTAAAAACAAAAGATATAGATAAAATTTTGAGAGGACATCTAATAACAATTTATATTTTAACAATGCTTTTATATAGGAGTTACATTTTCTTCGAATATGACATGATATATTTTGACAAAAACAGAAGATTTTGTTTCAAATTGGAATATTGCAAGATAAAATCTGAAACTTTTCAACGATATATGATTAACTGGGTACTGCCAGAGGATTTTTTTTCATAAATTTCATTTAAAAACGATTTTGCACATGAGTCTCATGTCAGAAACAATATGACTATCTCGTGCGATCAAACATTGAACTGACACGTGCGAAAAATGCATCTGTCTGTATAGATTATCTGTAAAGATATTAGGAACTATATGTAATATTTTAATAACGCTAACTTGTATTAACGATATAATAATACAACTTATTGTTATTAAATTAATACATTGAATATAAAGAAATAAGCTGTGAATGTAGAAAAAAACCATTTTTTTGTTATCCTGGGTTGTCGTTAACCTTAATAAAAAAAAATACAAAAAGGATAGTTCTGCTATTTGTTGCTTATTACTAAAATGTCAAATGATATTTTATAATAAATAAAATGTCAAATGGGCATTTTATTATGCTAACATGTTATGATAAATAAAATGTCAAAATAAACAAAATTATTGTTGTCCATTAATAAAATGTAAAATGATATTTTATGATAAAACTGTTATTTATAATAAAATAAAAAATAGCTATTTAAAAAAATTAATATCTTAATGAGGAGCTTCCTAATCGTTGTGTAATTTTTACACAATATTTTAGAGATGTTATTTTACATTATGTATAAAATTCCCAAAAAATTTTCATCATTTTCGCTTTTGAACACAACATATCCTTAAGGTGCTGCCGTGGATGTACCACGTGACACAAAACGCGATTCGCTCAAACATGCAAATTATTGATATTCCATCAAAATCCAAAGATCCAAAGATCAGCACTAACCTGCGTGGGCTAAACAAATATTATTCTCATTGACAAAGAATTAAAGAAGTTTGAACGAATCGCGTTTTACAAGTGTCTGAGATCTGCGGCTTGATATTTCATCAAAATCCAAAGATCAGCTCATTTTTGCCACTAACCTGCGTGGGCTAAACAAATATTATTCTCATTGACAAAGAATTAAAGAAGTTTGAACGAATCGCGTTTTACAAGTGTCTGAGATTTGCGGCATCGTCTTAAAGGAGCTTCAAGATTCGATATATTATTAAATATTGATGGGTATTGAATATAATATGTTTGCACTGGGCAATAGACTGGATGAGAGAATCCCAATGAACATCCATCGGGTTGTCACCGAGCAGGGGCTCTCGCATTTTTAAGTGCACGAGATGAATCCTCGCCAGTGAGATCTTCCGATTTAATCTTGGCCAATTTAAAAACCGCACGAGTCCGCGTTAGCCGACGACGACGACTCGTTAATGACGAAGAGCACGCTCGAACATGTATATAGGTGTTTCTGCCTCATCGCGTTGATTCGAAATCCCGGGCGCGTTATCAGCCAGTTACAACTGGAACGAGCCGAGAAATTCCTGGATCAAACTGATCCCCCCTCCATGCAGTATTTATTGTTCGATTGTGAAAAACGTTTCGCCAACGAGTACACGAAAAACTTTTAACTCTCGCTCTTCTTATTTGTTTCTTTATATCTGTTTTATCATTCTACGATGACTGTTTTGAGTGCAACGTGCGTTTGCTTTCTCGTTTTATTTTATTGTGTACTATATAGCAGATTATAGTGATTATTAAGTGAGCAGATTGTATATAGTCATGAGATTCTTCATTTATTTTTCAGGAGGTATCAACGAAAGTATGAAAATTAATATTTTGTTGCTATTGAATTCCTTTTTCGCGATGTAGATTATTAATCCAGTTTTTCGATAGCTAAATTTCCAGTACCATTATCGATAAAATAAGCGAACATTATTTTGACAAAGTATATGTTCGACATAAGCTAGAGTCTTGTGAGAACCGTTAGCATTCACTCTTCGATCGAAAAATTATATATTTGGAGTGAAATTTCAAATAATCTAAAATTTCTCACGTGTTCATTAACGTGTAAGGTTTAATTAATAACGATTAGCAGCAACGCAATCGCTTTTTTTCTTTTCGGCATGTATGAATTGATATTTTGCGATTCTTCTTTGAGGCGCATATTTCATATAATCTCGCATATAATACGCTCTATTCCGATTAATTGATTATGAGCTTCACGTCTTCTTTAAAATAAAAATATTTGATCACAAAATTTCACAAAATACTACGTATTAAGGACGAAATTCAAGAATTCATATTGAAAAAATCGAAAAAAACTGACTTTTCGATCAGTTTTTTGAATTTTCTAATATGCATTTTTGAATTACGCCCCGATTAAATATGATTTTCGTTATCTATGGGAAATTTCCGATCGAATAGGCTTTTAAAATCGAAAAAAAAATTTCAAGAAATTTGGCGAGTCACAATGGGTCTCGTGGATACATGAAAATTTCAATTAGCGATATCTTTCCTTTCACTTGACGAAATTAACTTCATTAAGGGTGATTAAAAATTTTTTTTAAAGAATGAAGAAAATAGCGCAGGAATGTTAATATTTTAAAAGTTATGATGTCTTTAAGATTTTTGAAAAAATGAAAAAGGGTATCCCTGAAATGGCCGCTTTTTTCCTTTATGACAGTTTTGAATCGATATTTTGCTGTTCTTCTAGTCGAGGTGTTCTCTGAAATTTGTAATTTTTTTCCTCGTAATGCTCGACGAATTTTTTCTCTTTTTTTTATGTTTACGATCCCAGAATTATTCAGGTATATTTGTCCAGTCAAATCTCGACAAAAAATAAATTTTTGACGTTAATTTTGTAAAACCCAGATTCTGCATGGCTTTCGTAAAAAGTTATTGCCAATTTTTTGAGTCTTAGTTTGACTATTAATGATTAACTTGAACCTATTTTAACAATAATTGTAAAATTTTTTATTGTTTGAATAATAAAATTGAAAATTTTTTACTAAAATATTTTGAAATTTTGTCTATACAAAATGAACACTGCTACGAATATATTTTAAAAAATCTCAAGAATCTTATATTTTAAAATTTATATTCAGTGCGCAAACACTGCTACGAATATATAAAAAAATTCACAAGAATCTAATATTTTTTAATTTGTATTCAGTGCAAATTTACGAATTCTCCATAAGAAGCAATGTTAAATCTCAACAACTTTGGAGTTTGATAACTCTTGAACCATTCAGTAAAACTATTTCAAAATTGGCACAATATTTTTTCTTATGCTTAAGTGCAAATTATCAAAAATTAATCAAATTCTCATATTTTAAAAAATATCGCTCTTAATCACTTTGTACTAAGAAAAACTAAGAGTGAGAAAAATTAAGACAAAAATTTGTGGTTTCATTGCCACAATTACCTTAAGGGAGCAAAACTTGCAATCATCATAAAAAAATAAAATTACGTACATAAAATATTATGTACATAAAATATATAAAATATAACTATGTAATAATGTGATGAAAAAAAAAATAAAAACAATGACCGTCTTTATTCAGAGAATGAGTGATAAAAAATGACGAAAAAGAGGAATCGATGACAATTTTTTCTCCCTCTTGTTGTCCAGACGCATTGTTCCCATTTTATCATGGCTAACGCGCGTAAACAACGAGTATTGTGGACGGAATTGTAAAAAACAGATTGGTAGTAAGCTTGTTTTCTGAAAGGGGAGACGCTTGTTTTCCATTCAGCGAAAAATGAGAGTTCTCGATTCCAGAAGCTTCGGTATCGTAGTCGATAATAGTGCGTATAGACATTGTTGGTTTTTTTTTCTCGATGATTGCACGCATGGCACCATTTTCCATGTGGCTATTGTAGCAGAACAGGCAAAGAGAGTGGAAACATAGTAATAAAGCGATAAGCGAGTCGTTACAGTTTATTAAAATATTTAAGGACAACTTTTGAGTATAAAAATTATTTTCGTTTACGACATAAAGGGTTTTTTAATTTGTAAATAAAACTATGCAAATTTCAGAACACAGAAAATAAAACAATGAAAGTAAAATAAAATTTGTACGCACAAGCTATATATAATAACAACAGAAAATTAGATTAAAAGGTGTAAAAATTGTAAATTAAGAAAAATGAACTTACAACCAAGGTGCATTAGAGTACAAATAATGGGGGAAAAACGAAATAAAAATATAAGAAAAGAATTTTTATTAATATAGTTGATTAATAATTATAATATTTTTTAAATAGAAATATAACGATAAATAATTCGATGTAGTTTATTAAAATGTTTCAACACAACTTTTGAGTATTAAAGAGTCAAGAGAAAAATTATTCAATTTTTTTTTTCATTTACGGTACAAAGATTTTTTAAATAAATAGAACACTATGGAAATTTCAGAACACAGAAAATAAAGTAATAAAAGGTAATATTAAAATTTTATACAAAAGGTAACAGCAGAAAATTATGTTCAGGATGTATGGGACAGACAATCACAGCAAAAAGTAAAGTCTTGATATTAAATTCGTAGAACCCAGACTCTGACTTTTCCCAAAAAGTTGCCAATTTTTTGAGTCTTAGTTTGACCATTTATTAGCAATTTGACCATATTTTAAGAATAATTTAAACATTTTTAATTGTTCCAACAATTAAATAAAGGCAAATTTAGTTTTTGAAATTACTGTTTATAAAAATTACGAAAATTAAAAAAAAAACGTCCCGATAACTCAATATTTGCGAAAGTTGTGGCTATTTAAAAAAAAGAAGCATTTTTTTTCCAAAAATTCATAACATTTTTTGGATCGGGTGAAAAAATTTGAAAAAATTCTCGGAGAGGTTTTCAATAGGGTAGAAAATGATAAAAAAGTTTCAGCCAAATTGAAAGGGGTCAGGTCTAAAAATGGTGGAAATGGCGTGGAATAGCTCATATATAAAGCTTTGGGTAACATTTTATTGTAATTTATCGTTAATAATTAATACAAAAAGCCCGAAACCTCAAGTTTTTCTTTGTCCTACAGGTTTAAAAGTACTTAATGAATATAATAAATAGTTTTTATGAAGAGCAAAACAATTACTTTTTGAAAATAAAAGTACGAACTTGTGCTCTCGCATCTACTCAATGTTAAAATCGAATTTTCAATTATGAATATTTTTATTGAATGGTCGGTAAAGACAGGTTTTTTTGTGTGGATTTTCTAGCTGGGAACTTTTCCAATCGTTTGATCCCAAAATGATACATTTTTCTTTTAAAGTAGGAATCGCGTAAAATCGTTTGAGACAGAATTTCTTAAAAATTTGCACAAATCATCTTTGAGGTCATGTCGAAATGTATACCAAATTTTAAGAAGCTTTACCATCTGGTAATCGAGATATTAATTGTTGAAAGTCGTTATATTTTTCAATCTCTCATAAGAGTCTATGTTAAAAGTGATAATTTTTTGAAATAAATATCTCGATAAGCACATGGTGAAGCTTCTTCAAATTTAGCACACATGTTAATATAACGTCAAAGAAGATCAGTAGAAATTTTGTGAAAATTCTGTCTAAAAAAAATTCAAGTGATGATTCAACATCAAGTTAACACGTACAGCCAAACTTTTGAACAGACTGTCACACGACTCCTACATTAAGGTAGTTCTACCGTGGTTCTATGGTAAAAATGGTTTTCTATACAATTTCTTAAAACTTTGTACATATGTCCTTTAACGTGGTGCTCAAGTGTGTGTCAAATTTTAAAAGGTTTCTCTACCTAGAAGACGAGATATTTATTGTGGAAAATCATATCTTTTTGTAACTTTCCATAAGAG
>JAPYYW010003399.1:0-15153 GCA_030522545.1 Cremastinae sp. A BG-2022a
TCAACATTTCCAAAGTTATAAAGAACCTACTTCTTAAAAAAATTTACTTTATTATCAATTATTTTTCGAACTATACGTCAAAATATATTTTGCGATTTCAAACGATTCGAAAAAGAATGAAGAAATAGCTGATTTCGTGTCCGATCGAATTTTAGTTCGTTCATTAAAGTTTCGCGAATGTGTAAAAGTCGAATGAAAGACGGTGAAATCCGTAAAAATAAGGAACGTCGAATAAGAGCGGAGGATGAGGAATGGTTGAAGGTTTTCGTTATCTGGCCACGTAGGTTGGTCGCATTCGTCGCAGCGGCGAGGTCGTCTTCTTTATGTACAAGAGCGATTTCCTCGCGAGCATCGACGATATAACGTCGGTTGCGGGGAGGATATTCGAGGTGGAAAGCGACGGTTGGCTCCATCAGGCACTCGGTTGGACTCTCGAGACGGAGCGAGAGGAATAAAGAAGGAGAGCGACGGCGGAATCTATACGAACATTACGGACATTAGATTGGGACACGAGCGCAATAAACCTATCTGTATAATCTGCCCTGCAGGAATTAACAGCCCTCTGAAGGTAGCCACTAACGAAGTAATTCACTGGATGAACGTGGGGGCGAGCGAGAAGCGGAGAGGGAGAAACTCCGGAGCTGAGATCGCTCTCAGGGTTGCGGGGGTTGCTTTTTCCCCTCTCTCAGACATCTTGTCTTTTATATACATGTATACCTGTACATATATATATTCTCTGTAACAACCCACAGAATATCCAAAAAATTCAGATTTACGTATGGACCAAAATCTACCGATGGTCCAAAATGACTTTTATTTTCGATTCTCTCGTACTATCGTTCTGTTGGAATCTCGTTTCAATAATTTGATTGTTTTTAATGATGAAAAATGGAGCAATGGAAATTTTGTTAGCCTCTGCTACGTTGCCATAAAAACAACGATAAATCGTTGGAGAGAAAAAAAAGCTTGTTTTTCGGTGATTGCGGAAAAGCGAAGGGAGAAAACGATGAGATATCTCGCACTTCGGTTATGTGGGTAATTGCTGACTTAGGGCCATTTTCCTCATACGCATGTTCCGAGAGCTAGCTCGTGTGAAGTACATAAATATATATGAGCACCGACGGGGAAGAGACGAGAGTGCGAAAGAGCCGAGAGTCGATGTACTTCTAACCCCTGGCGGGCCACAAATTTATTTATGTCGATAGTTTCTTGATTTGTCGACTCGCAGCGCTCATTTATATCCAGTCGCGCTCGGTGTCAGACCGGCGGAGAAACTCTCGTAGATATTTCGGCCAGCTCGCGCTAACTCACTCTCCTCCCAGCTTCTTCCGCACATATTCTACACGCGGGGAGGGAGAAAAACGAAGATATAGAACGCCAAATTTTACCACCGTGTATATCTTCCTCCGATGTATATTTTCCTCCCATGTATATTTTCTCGATTCCATCGAGAGTCCACCGAGGGGGAGGAAAAGTTACAAATGCCCTGGATTGATCGAAATGGAACCCCGCGATTCGGCTTTTCCGCATTCGCGATTTTCTTACGTGCTGCACATCAATTTATTCGAGGAGCCAATAATGCGTCATCCATCAACAGCCACCGGGAATAAATCAACGCTCCTGGATATCCATCACCATTTTTTTCTTCTTCAATATACGTTTCAAACAAAAATCGTTTTTCACATTTTTAAAATTCTCAATTCGCGTATTTTTTTTACTTTTATTTCATATTCTTTAATTTTAATTAAAGAAATTTCCACTTTCAGAACACGTCCCACATTCTTTTAACATCGATATCCAGCATTAACTCGAAATAATATTCTCTCGAATGTATATTTTATTATCACAATTTCTTTGCTTGGACGTTTTCAGTTCGCGAAAAACGTTTTACTTTTTTTGTTTGTTTGCTGATATTCGCACGACGACGCATTTTTTTATTACTTGAAAATTTAGAGGATATAATGTACGATTCTAGTCAGAGACGCTCAAGTGCACGTGCAGGGAGAAAGAGAGAAAAAAATAAGGCTAGTCGCGAAAAGCGGACAGTCAGGCTTTCACGCTGAAACTCGTGTAATTAATAATGCGCGAGGAGGGCGAGGACGAGGCGAGTGTTTTGCAGGTTCGCACGCGAGCGTACAAAGATGACGGATCGCTCGTAGCCGAGAATAAGAGGGAGAGGAGGGAAAGCCAGAAGAAGGAGGAGGAGGAGGAGAAGGAGGGAAGAGGGAGAGGAAAAAGAAGAGAGGAGAATAAATCGCGACGATATTCATCATCGAAAGTCTCGTTCTCGTCTCGCCGACCCCGGGCTCTCATCTCTCGCTCGTTCAAAAATAAACGTCGTGTCGTCTACCGACGAAGCGTGCACTCTTAACGCATATTAGCCCGCTACTAAAGGGTTATGATGTACGATCCGGGCTATCAGTCAAACAGAGAATTAAGCATGTCGTCGCTCGCTCTCTCTCTCTCTTTCTTTCTCTTTCTCCTCTCTCTTTCTCTCTCCCGAGAGACGAGACTGGCTAATTGATTATTGTGACATGCTCGGCTCCTCTCCGTCATATTCGTTTTGTAGATATTTAACCGGAGCACCCGGAGAAAATCCGTGTTACGAGCTACAAACCTGAAGAGATTTAATCTTCTCTGGCTTCATATTTCTTTTTGAATCGAGAGAATTATGACGGGATGGAAAACGAAAGCACAACGCCGTTACTCATCCGCGACTCATATATTCGAGCCAAAAAATACGGGTTTTTTCAACGAAAAAATATGAATTTTGACGTCAAAATATGAATTTTTAAACGTCAAAAGAGAAAAAAAAGTATAAAACGTGTTTATAAAGCATATAAATTCCATTCCCATGGCTAAACTTCGTATAGAAAAAATTCTCCATTCCAGAATGAGCGACGATTCAATAAAAGGGAAGAAAAAAAATTGGGAAGCGGTATACACAGTCGAATTTTGAAAAATTCTTGAAAATTCTGAAAAGGCAATTGCAAACTGCGACTGGTTTTATGACGTTCGAAATTCCTGACCTTTCTGGTTCTCGTTACACTTTTCCCCATTTTTCGCCTTTTTTACCTGACGGGGAAATTTTTTTTTTTTTGGGAAAAACGTTTTTTTTTCATCTCGGGGAAGGATTCCTTTTACGTTCATTATTTTCGACGTTTGACTTCGGCTCATCCGCAATTTACGAGCGCACGCCGGTCCAGCAGGGAGAAACTCAGCGACCCCTCGAACGTATTCAAGAGAGAGGCTGCCGTGCGAGCTCCGGAGCCTCTTTCGGTTATCGCAAAGTCGTCAGGGCGGCGGACCCGTGACACACACGGACAGCCACTTTACGATCCTGCATTGAATATAATTTACAACGTTTCTGTGCACCCTATGGCGATTTTTTCTTCCCTCGTGCGCATTTTCAAGAAAAAAAAAACAGCATCCTCCGCAATATTTACTCCAAGGAAAAACCGAACATTTCCCGACTCGGGTTTTAGTTGCGGAACATTACAAATTCACCGTGACCACTCCAGGATACTTCTCCTTCATTTCTTCAACCTTATAAAAAAAAGAAGTCTGTGAATATATTCCGGAAGATATTTTTTCACAGCTTTCCACTTTTTTCCTCATATAATATTTGATCTTGTAATAATAATATTAATAATTAAACACATATAAATTATATAGCTCTACATTCTACATACTATGGTATACTGCTCTTACACACTGGTTTATCGATAATCTTTGGTTTCATATTTTTAGCCTATCTGTTATTGGAGTAATATCTCCATTAGTTGAATTATAAAAATTAGATCTTACATTTTTCTGCAGTATAGAAATTAAAAAAAATGAAGTCAGTCATTTTCAAAGGGAAGAAAAAGTGACATGAGAACGAGAGTCGTGGTGGGGGAATAAGAGGCATCTTTCTGCACTAAACATATATCAGGTCCCATAAGCGGAGAGGCGAAAGTCCCCCCGTGTCTCTCTCTCTCTCTCTCTCTCTCTCTCTCGCACCATTTAGTAACTCAGGGAGGGAACAGAGACGGATTCATCTTGAAATTGTATCGGCATCTCTATGGCCATTAGCATACTGGGACTGACGTATCTCCAAATGTTCTCATTAGCCGAAATTCATGGGCGGCTTCTCTGGGAGCCCGGGGAGCTCCCGCGAGAAGAGACGCGAATCTCTGTATGAAACGATTTTCCCTATCTCTCGTTCTCTCTCCGATTCTCGCCATCTTTCATAGTGCAAGGACGAACGGTTGCCATCATCGTTTTAAAAGATCCTTTCGATTTATTGAAAAATCTTCGAAGCGTAATTACTTTTTGCAAATATTAACATAATTCCTATGCCATTCGCGCAAAAATTAAAAAGAAAAACTGAATTTTCGATCTGTTTTTTTTTAATTTTTCGATATGAATTCTTGGATTGCATTCCAAATAAATAGCATTTTCATTATCTTCGAAAAATTTTCGAACAAATGAACTCTTAAAGTTGAAAAAATTTTGTGAATTTTTGAAGGGGTACCATTCTCTCCTTTTTGCAAAAATTTTTAAAAATTACTAATAATAAAGTTGCGTGAAGAGAAAGGAAAGATATCGCAAGTTGAAATTTTCATGGTTCCACGAGATCCAGTGTGATTCATCAAATTTTATAAAATTATTTTTCGATGTTAAGAGTTTATTTGATTGGAAATTTCCCGTAGATAACGAAAATGCTACTTATCCGAAGCGCAGCCCAATAATTCATAATGAAATATCGAAAAAACTGACTCATCGATATTTTTTTTCAACTTTTCCATTTTCACAGATCCACGAGATCCAGTGAGAGCAAAAAAGGTCTGTTCGAATAAGATATTGAAATTAAAAAAACATTTCTGAAGGGAAAAATAAAGGAAGAATCGAATTGACTTAAAAATAGTACAATCCATAAAAAAGAAAATTATTTCTGTATATTTTTGACTCCTCGAAACGCTCGAGTGGTGTTTTTTTTTCTCGTTTGCATTAAAATTGTGATAAGAGTGAAAACAAATCTGGTCGAATGAGAACCTCGAGTGATTCTTGAGTAAAAAGGAAGAGGAAGAAGAAGAGAAGAAATAAAATTTGTGAGAGAATTCAGCGCATGAGTGAGAGTAGGGAGCTCGCGATATGGCGTTGTATATTATAAAAGCGTGCTTTGAAAAACGTACGAGTATCGATGCACCTAACTCTCGGATTAACACGAATGTGCTCTTTGGCCGTTGTTGGAGGATCCGGTCCGGGAGGGCGGGAGGAGCGGATTCTTCTCACGATCATTTTTTCTTGTTTCGCGAGACCGGCCGAGAGAGAGAGGAAAGGAGAGAGAATCGGCGGCTCGTCGCCGAATAATTATGGCGAGAGAGCGACAAAAAAGAATATGAGAGATATTTGACGAAGAAACCCGGCTAGGATCGGCGGATATTTGATTTAATTAAAATATAGAAATCTCTCTCGAATCGATGTGAAAAATACGCGTCGGGTTTTAAAAAAAATGTATGATAGATATATCGAGCGTTCATTCCCAGCAGAATTAATATTCAAGACGGGGAACGGCGACTCGTGGCTCTCCCTTTACGCGCAGAGCCCATTCTAGAAAGACAATTAAATGAAGATCATTAGATACATCCTTAATGATCAACTCTCGAAGCAGGTGGGATGCGGATTTTCTATTTCGAATACTGCAGCTTTCACGCGTGCGTGAATAATTTATCTAATGCTAATGAAAAAATACTTAAATTGAAACGAATCGCAAATTTTCCTCGCAAATATCGAAAAAGTGATTTCCTGTTCTTAACGTACAATTTTTGTGCTTTTAATAAAAATTCGATAATTAATTTCATTGTTACACGAGCACCTTTCTCGTATGTCATCGATTTAAACATTTTTAAAGATTTTAATGAATATTTTTGTAGATAAAATTTATTTTTAATTTATAAGAATTACTAAAGTTTAATTAACCAATATTTTCTTCAATTATTACGCATTAGCATTAGATTTTTGTTCGTAAAAAATTTGAGAAATGAAATACTAATTATTATAAAATACTTTTTTGTCGAGCTGGTGATTGATGAAAAAAACACATGAAAATCTGGAGTGAAGGAGAAATCTTGAGAAATTTTCTTCAGGTTATTTCGCTTAAGAACGGTGTGTTATCTTATTTTCCATGCGAGACAGTGGAGGCTGAATTATCGAGAATGCTATGATCAGAAGTACACGAAGGAGCACGTAAACAGAGGTAAGTAAAATAAAAGTTGTTACAGACGGACGTGAGAGTCGCGAGGAGACAGGGAGAGAAAGGTTTCGAGTTGAGAAAAAACGAGTGAGAGAGAAGCGAGCGGCAAATCATGTACGCAGATTGTTGGCAGATCCTGTCAACGAACGGGGGAGACTTACAGTTATGTCGCTGGGACAGGGCAAGCCTCTGCGAAACGAAGGAATGCCTTTATATGCAAATAAGTTAAGAGTTCTTCTGCTTCTGTCGTGGCTACTGAGGAGACGAAGAAGAAGAGGAGGAGGAGAGAGAGAGGGAGAGAGGGCGAAAGAGGAGAGGAGAGACGAAGAAAAAACGTCGAGAGGCACGAGGAGGGAAAGATAGAAGGCTGAGCTGAAGGCTGAGAGAATATTTTTTATTCTCTTTATTTCGTGCAATGTGTGTTCGTGCACACGAATACTTTTTTTTTAACCTCTCGCAAAGGTTCGTGGATCGATCCCAGAGATATGAATATATCTCGATCTTGTTTCCCTTCGATCCAACGTCGAGCTACCGTCCGTGTCATCGAGCTGTTGACCACCCTACGGATTTCACTCATCGATTCTCCTGTCCATTTTTTTCCTTCTCGTCTCCCTTTTTTTTTCTTTCTTCTCTTTTATTCCCGTGCATATTTTTTCTCTCTCCTCGCCTCTTGTTTGGTTTCCCTTTCGTCGCGATTACGCTTATATGCGTCAAACCGCTTGTGAACGTATCACGTTAACATCCACTTTTCCGTTCTCATGCGACGATCGACGGGCGAGATGACGATGACGATAATCATGATTAATGAATTATTAATGACCGGTGATGACCCTGAAGGGATCTGTCAATGGCTGGACGTGTTTTGACACGGGAAAGAGAGAGAGAGAGAGGATTCTTTCCGAGCTCGTCGCCCTTTCTCTTTCTCTTCGTCGGAATAGAGAGAAACGCGGAGGAGAAAATTTTCTTTACCGATAGGAAGCCGATATTAAAATTGTACACTCGCTACCGAGAGGCAGGAATCGCGCTTATTGAATACAAAGGAGTCAACTTGGAATACCGAAGATGAGATATACATTAGAAGGAGACAAGAATAATACATATCCCTCAAGGTGAGATCTTTCTTAATCCGCTATATTGTAAAAACCGCTAGCGGGCCGTTATCTCACGTGCCAGCGATCGTACGCGTCTCGCAGTTATGACGAACCGAATCGATGACATTTTTTACACCTGCGCGAATTTTCACGGCGTGAGAACAGAATTTAATCCATTTTATACAAAAAAAATTTTTATTTTTCGCAAATTATGAGAGATAAAAAGTTTCAGACAAAAATTTCATTAAAGTATCCATTTTTCATTTAAAAATAAAACGGTCTATATTTATTTGATTAAGTTTAAAGGTGTTTCGGTACACCATAATGAAATGATAAAAATTCGTTCAAATTTGGAGAGGATATTCTTTCATATGGATTGCGTAAACACGATTTTTTTTCGAATTTTCGTCTACGTATTTTCCGAACAATTGAACCATGAAATATCATTTTTTAGATAATATAGTTATACTTTCCGTGTATAAGAATGTAACTTCAACACTTGATTACTCGAAAACAATGTAGACAATTTTTTTCTGAATTTATATTAATTTCTTTAGTGACAAAGAACGTTCTTTCAAATTTTCATCGTGTTCTTAGCAAATTTCGATTCCCTATACTTTTAACACGTAAAACTTCATTTATTTTCGCCAGCTGTACCGAAACCCCTTAAAAACTAATTCAAACGAATAGTCGAAATTTTTACAGTCGTATATATGTGACAATGACAATAGGATAGAAATCTTGAAATAATAAAACCTCTTGAATGTACTCTAAGAGAAATCACGATAGTAAATTTTACCATAAAGTGACAACTATATTAATTGAATTACAATTAAATATATTTTTGTAGTTGAACGTAAGATATTTAGTATAGGATCTAAATAAAATGTTAATTAGTTCAATAATAATCTGTATAGTTGTCACTTTTTTATAGTAATATCTACCATATTTTTCTCTCAGTGTATATAATTATAATAAAAATATAAATAAAAAGAATTTTGTTTTGAGGGAAAATTGTTCGCGAATCTGTTGGCCGATAAAATGAGGCACGTTTAGGCGTGAGGTACGACAGCTCGGTCGTAATCGTGAGGAGCGTACGAAGGTATGTAGTCCGCTCGGAGTCTGCCAATGGGCTTGTCAGGTGCCAATAGAGCGCATCAATACGAACGAGTGTCTGCGGAGGATGCACTCGCGTGTGTACGCGGCGTTCGGAAGGGAGCCGGAGATGAGTACGTATCGCATATACACATGGACGAGGGACGACGATTTTCTCGTCGCCTCATGGGATTTAGCCGAGGCTAAGCACGTGTGCGAACCTAAGGGAAGGGGAGAGATCTAGATGCTACTCGCGGGTGACCACTCTGCCAGTCTGTTCGTGTCTTTGCAAGAAAAGATCGTTACAAAACTTCGTAAAGAGCCTCGTCTCCGATGCTCTTCTCTCTTTTTTTTTCTCTCGCTCTCTCTCTCTCTCGTCTTTTTTCGCTTTCTCGGATCTCGACATGCGACTAATCCTATCATGATGTCCTATCACCTTTCTCTTTCTTTGTTTCTTCGTTTTTTTTTTTGCTTCCCTTCGATTCTTTTCTCTCTCTCTCTCTCTCTCTCGCACGCTCGCGCCTTCGCGCATGATGAGTTACACAATTGAGCGCTCGATGCGTCTTTAGC
This sequence comes from Cremastinae sp. A BG-2022a, assembly GCA_030522545.1. Taxonomy (NCBI): domain Eukaryota; kingdom Metazoa; phylum Arthropoda; class Insecta; order Hymenoptera; family Ichneumonidae; species Cremastinae sp. A BG-2022a. The sequence continues at coordinate 8,995 of JAPYYW010003399.1, forward strand.
AGTTTTCCAGGACAATGACTTTAATGCCGGGAGAAAAGTAAACGCGGCGTGTGGCGACGCTCGTCTCGGCGTGTCGCGACGAAATGCAATTGCGATGCCGACGTTTACAGATTTTTTACGTATCCCGAGCTTTTATTCCATCTACTATCTGTCTCTCCCCTTTTTTTCTCAGGCTATGACTGCTTCAGGTATTCGCCGGAAGAACGACCACCGTCGTGGCGCTCGGACGCGATCCTTATCGAAGCTCACCCGTTGAAAAATATCGCGGAACTGTCTGAAAAAAATCGCAGTTTCGAATTTTTTTTCAAACGATAATTAAAAAAGCATATAATAACTCACAAATAATTAAATCGATTAAATTTTCAATATTTTCTTTTGTTCTTCTTTATTTCTTGTATATGCATTTACTGGTGATTTTTATAGATTTTCACTGATTACCCATGAGAATTCATTTGACGTCGTCGCGTGGGTTTTTTCGTGTTTCAAGACAAAGGGAGATTTTTTTCCTAAACTGCTTTATTCTGGTTATAGAGACGTCTGATCGTTGACTAACGAGGTTAGGGAGGAAAATGAGAAGAAAAACGTTAGGTGAGCGCAATAATCTCATCTACTCGGGAGAAAATGAGACTACAAAAATGATATCTGATTGCCTGCATCAACTACATGTTAAATCCCAACAATTTTCGTATAATGAAAAAATCAATGTATTTTTCATTTCTCTACTTTTGTTTATTATATCTCGACGTTGACTGTAAACCGTAAAAGTAACGTCGCTAAAAATGCGGAAAGCTTTAAAAAAATTGAAGAATCACGGATTTACTTGTTCGATTGAAAATTCGTAAAAATTAACCCGGGTCGAAAGCTGTCCCGTGCTTCGGAGTGATGGGGATCATTGATGAAAAAACGGATAGATCGAAATTGAAGAGAGAAAGATAGAGAGAGAGAGTGCGTGGAACGCATTATCGAAACGAAAGGGCGATCGGTTCGCGGCGTTATTCCGAGATCCCCTCGGACGCGTCTTTTGTACGGTTTCATTGTTATCCATGCGGGAGCAATCTGACCTGCGCGCACCCCTTTGCGCGTGCGATACGTTCGCGATTCCGCCTCCCTTCGTTCGTCATACCATACAACTCATTTCACCATTTTTCATCTCTTTCTCTCTGGTTCGACTCATCGTTTCTCGTCCACGAGAGATTGACAGTTTAAAATATGTATAATGGCTGGAGTTTTATTGACCTTTCCATCGGCGTCCTCCCACTCGGCCCTCTCCTTTTTTTTCGCTCCGGTTCATTTCCCATTGCCATCTTTCCCGAACCATAGAACGGATTAAATTGGACGCCGGTAAATTAATCGGCTTCTGTTTGAGTGAAATTGGTCGAGTGCAGTTAGGAAACTTGAGCAACGTCGATACTCTCATCAGCGTCCCCCCCGTCTCTTCTCGAGCCTCTCCTCCCTCCGCCAAGCAACTTTTAAGTACCAACAATCTGCCAGAATCGCTGAATTTGCCATTGTCCCGATATTACATTTTTTTTTCTTCTTATTCTTTTCATCCGCGCTCCACGACCCCGCTCTCGATTCATAAAACTCTGTCATCACGACTCCCGAGCCAATTCTCTCTCTCTTTCTTGTGCCAGTTTAATTCGACGTGAAATATGCATACGCGCCGATTCATCCTCTCCGTTCGCTACTCAAATTATCCAAATTCCACTCGTCGAGACTCCCACATACGACAAAATTTTCTTTGATACATGGACAAAATTTAGTAAGAAAATATATGAAACAAATCGTGTCTAAAAATAGCTTAAAAAAAGGAACGAAGACATTTTTTTCTGCCTGGGGTTCGTTATATAAAAAAAAAGTGTCTCTGGCAGGCAAATTTGAGGATTGTCGAACGCGAGTCCTCGTTCCCATAATTCTCGAGTACAACGTAGAATTTTTACGATTGCGAACCGGTAGAAGCGAGGAGTGTTATAACCCCTGCTCACGTGCTACATATATATCGACGTGTACACTTTTATAAGAATTCCCTCTCGTCCGCCATCTTTCCTGCTGATATCCTCTCTTTCTCTCGATTTTTTTCTACGTTTCTTTATCTCTTTCTCGATCACACACAAACACGTAGACGTTATATAATATCCCGTAAAGCTGCACGCGTTGCGCCCTTCTCGTCTGCTTTTACGTCTCCTGTGGGGCCTTGGCTCGTTACGAACACACACGTACAGGAAGCCTTACCAGACATTACGCACACCCCATAAAGCACGAAAGCATCCTCTGATATTTTGATGACTCTCTATTCCAGCCCGACTTCTCTTATCCTCTTATTATGCTCCGATTCCTTTTTTTTGGAATATAATCGATTGTCGCGATCGTCATCCAAAAAAGCATTAAAATATTATGGAACATCAAGTTTGCAACATTAAAGAAAAAATAAATACTCTCATCAAAATATTTTGATATAAAAATATATCATAAAAAATTGATCGAAAATTTTCTCACGAATATTTTATCAAGATTCTAATCGAAACAGGACTCTTATGGTCATTCATCTTAACTATGCCAGTTTTTCTTCAACTTTTATTTAATAGTTCGACTTTTAATAATTTTTGAAAATCTTTATAGAAGACAGATATCAAATAAATGTGCAAAATATCGATGATCTGCTTTTTCACATGGATATTAAAGCAAAACAAAAAAGTAGCCACAATTACGAGTGCAATGTTTTTTTTTTTCGATTTCACTCTCAAAAATAAATTTATATTTATGGCCAGTATATGTGCAGCGGGTATTAATTAATTACCTGCGACTGCTGAGAGCATCTGTGTCTTATTATTTTTATGGTCGCAGGCGTGAGGTAACTGTGCATTAATTTATTGGTGGAATAGCTCAAAGTATGGAAGTCAAGAACCCGCAGAGGCTCATCGTGGATTAGTTATACACGTAGCTGCGTATCAGTGTGCACGTACACGCGATCGTCGCCTGACAAGGTGCAATAATTATCATGTTTGGCTTGTTAATTCAAGGCGTTCGCGTATTCTGACACACAACCCTCCGGCGTATATATTATATACGCTTCGTCCGTTCTTTTTTCTCACTTTAACCCTATCAGGCACATAGTCACAAACTTATAAAGTTTGATTTACCGTTATTCACTGCGAGAGTACACTCTTGCTTGTATTTCTCTTACATTGGAAAATTCTCGAAAAGGATCTTGTATGATTATCGTCCTGATATGAACTCTATCTTCATATCGTATAAGATAAATATTAAAAATTAATTTTTTCGTTGAGATTTTCGCGTTGAAAAAATGTAGAATCAGTAGAGCAGACTTTTATAATTTTGTAATATTCCGTTCGTGTATAATGATTTTAGAAAAAGGTAAAAAGTTGATAGAGCTTTTCAATTATTAATTTCAAGAGTAACAATAACCTGTATTAATTTTCATGTTGATAATTTATGATTAAAGACTTCTCGTACTCGCGCATTGTTGTCCAAAAATGATATTATTAACAATAAAATTTAATTAAAATTTCAGACACCCCATATATGCATAATGTTATTAGTTCACATCCGCGTTATGGCATTTTTATTTTTTTTGAAATTATTTTCTAGCTTGGTACGTTCACACACGATCCTCCTGCTCGCCCGTATATAAACCTTTTATAGAGAGGAAAAAGGAGAGGGAGAGAAACGAGGAAAAATAGTTCGGAGTGAGGAAGAGGGCACGACTAATAAAGCACATACCGAGACATTTATAACCCAGGCTTCGTACGTCATCCGACACGAGAGTTGTAAATAATACATATATATTATACGGGCACGATATACATATTTATATGGAAATAAAAGTGTGTAAGCGCGGATAAGTTTGCATATATACACGCAGCCGGTTGGAAAGTTCATCGGCATTCGTACCTCGGCGATTGCAAACTATCGGCTTAATTCCTCGAAAAGTGTGCGTGCGCGCGCGCGCGCGCCCGTGCATAACGCCCATTTTACAAGTGTCCAACGCATTAAAATAAACACACTGATATATATTTATAAACGAGCCGACACCTGGGAATAACACACGTAAGCAATTTCTGTTCGCGAAATATAAGTGTGCACGCCCGCGCGCACTCTCGTTCTTCTTTTTTTCATTCTTCACGTTTTTTTTTCTAGTCGCGCGAATTGCACCTCGCGCGCGCTCTTTCGACTATCAACTAGTTTGGCAATATGTTAGTTAATTCCGAATTGTCGTACACGCTCGGATACATCCAGCGTTTTGCATCAACGCACCGTCACGATTCGTATTAATCGATTAGAAAAACATATACATCAAAATGCAAACATGCCGATTCGCCGATTATCTTTTTCCGCTGGATACGTTTTATTATATATTTATTATTTTTAATTGACGCTGTTTTCTGATTACATTTTTTTTCTTTCATTTTCATTTAAAAAAAGATAATGAATAGTTTATGGAGCAGTGCGCGTATTTTTTTCGCCTCGGGACTTATTCGAATCGCGGTGCAATAATAATCTCGGCTGATGTACGTGCACGTTCGTTAAAATAAAAAAGTGGAATCTCGAATAGTTTTTATTGACCCTGTGCATGAAGCGGTCTAATAAGGCGCCTCGACATTTATAACCCATTCACTTTGCCAGGATCCAGTCCCTTATTTCTCTCGTTGCATTGCACGTTTTATGCACTGCAATGGAGTGCAGCGATGCATCCTCAACATTTTCAAACTTCTCTCTCTTATCCTTCTCGATCCATTTCGTGCGTCTTTCCCGTAAAAAAATGGAAAACGTACCCTGGGAATTAATCTCGAAAGTTTGACAGAAATGTGCGTGACAGGGCAAAATATAGATGCAATCTGTTTTGCAGATAAGAATAATCAATTGAATTTATACGCGAAGATTTTCACCTCGATTTCTGATTCTTTTATTCGGCTCATGAGCCGCGATCGTTGGACTAGAAAAATGTCACGATGTTTGGGCACAAAATTTTGGTATTATATTGAATTACGAAGGAGAATTCTAATTCCGAGGAAACATATTGCGCGAGAATTTTGGTTGTAAAATATATCTCGAGATCGCGAGAACGATTAGAAAACGATTGGATGAAATCCTGGTCGCGTGGGTTATCGGACACTTCAATTGATACGTAGCGCTCTCGAATACGAGCTGCGGATGGAAATCACCGGTGGGAGCAGACTCTGAGGCACCACGATAATGGCACATGTGCGTGTAAAGGACTCGACACCGCGATTCTCTTTCTCTCTCTCTCTCTCTTTCTCTTCGGACTAGTTTCCACGTTCCCCGCGAGTTAGCGGATTAATAACGCACGCCGCGAGGCTAATAATGAGGGTATAGAGTTGAAAATTGGGGGACACGAGTTCGAAGCACCCTCACGCTATGCCGAAACGATAATCGAGACCTCGGAGCCAGAGAGACGCGAAAATATTCAACGATGGGGAAAACTATCGTCCTGCGTGCCCCTCTGCGTTTCAGAATGGCTCTCGACGAGGAAGCAACCCTTGACGATATCATATTCGTCGTTTACTTCTGCGTAGAAAGTTATTAACCTATAAGGTTACCGCAGTCAGCCAGGGCACGCGTTCGCTTAATTACGAAACAACTCGCGATGATTCGCCCTTCGATAATGTCGAGCCGCAACGGCAAATTTCTCTCGTGTGTCAGAACGGCCTCCAAATTAACAAGGTATTATTACGCTAAGCACTCTTATCGAATTTCATCCCACGACGTACCAATGTTGCGTCGAAAATTCGTTTACCATCTTTATACGCACTTCTTACAGAAAATAATTCACTCGTATCAAAATTGGTTACATCATTTTTTGCATTAATTATACTTATATCTTTGTTTATTTTCTATGAACTTTATTTCATATAAGTAAAAAATTATAAACTTTATTGTATATGTTGAAGAAAGATAAGAAAATTATATTTTGTTTAATTAAAAATAGCAGAAATTTGAGTGATAACGCGAAATTCTGGAATAAGGAGAAGTGAGAACGGATCAACTTCATTTGATAAATAAAAAATTATAAATTTTATGATACGAGCAGCAACGCGGCCGCTGCGCGGCTGCTTTTTCCGTTTCAACATGTTTGAATTGATGTTTTACAATTATTCTAAGCGTATACTTCATACAATT